>CAUYQU010094722.1:0-279470 GCA_963574635.1 Cheracebus regulus | reverse complement strand
AAAAAAAAAAAAAAAAGAATGAAAGAAAGAAAGAGGAAGAGAAAAAGGGAGAGAGAGTGGGATTCTTGTTTTATTGCCCAGGCTAGAATACAGTCTAAAAATGGGTATTAAAAATCTCTTTTATGCCAAACGAATATTTTTATAAGAAAAAAGGAGGAAGAGGAAGGGAAAAAGGAGGAGTAGTTCCACCCTTATTTCAATGCAAACAAAAAAAATGACTTGAAATAAATAACTTAAACATAAAATCTAAAACTTCAAAAGTTCTAGAATAAAATGAAAAAAAATTTAAAACATTGAGATAGAAAAATATTTCTTAGGTTGTATAAAGTACTATCCATAAAATTTAGAAGATTAATAAATGGGACTTTACCAAAATTTGAACTGTCACCTCTTCCAAAGATATTTTAAATGGAAATGCATAGAAAAAAAAATGACCCTAGACTTAAACCTCAGGTCTTTCATGAAAATTAACTCAAAATAGATGACATATTTAAAGATAAAACATAAAGCTTTACAAGTTTTAGGAGAAAACTCAGGAGAAAATCTTCAGGATATAGGGTTAGGTGACAGGTTCTTATGCTTGATACCAAAAGTATAATCTGTAAAAGGAAAAATGGATAAATTGACCTTATTAAAATTAAAAAAAAAATTGCTAAAGATACCATTAAAAGAACGAAAACACAAACTACCTACTGGAAGGAAATATTGCAAACCACATATTGAACAAAGAAATACTATTTTGAATACATACAGAACTCTCAAAACTCAGAAGTAAAAAAAACAAAACAAAAACTCAAAACTCCAATTAGAAAATGAGCTAAAAACATGAAGAGATGTTTCACTAAAGATGGTATTTAGATGGCAGTTAAGCACCTGTAAAGATGTTTAATCTCATTAGCAATGGGAAAAATGCAAATTGAACCAAAATGAATTATCACTACATACCTGTCACAGTGACTGAATTAAAAACATAATGACAAGACCAAATGCTGGCAAGTATGTGAAGAAATTGGACCACTCACACCTTGCTCATGGGAAGTATAAAATGGTACCAAATTACTAAGAGCCTAATAAAAAAGTATGATGTTAATAAATTAGGCCACAGGAAAAAAAAATAGTAGGAACGATGTATAATTCTATTCAATTTTAAAATTTCAGTTTATGCAGAAAAGTTTAAATTGGTAATATTGACACAGAATAAAATACAAATTCTTAATTATTCAATAAACATGGGTAAAAAGGAAAAAGCTGTCAGTAAATTATCTCCAAAAGGGTTCCTAGCCCAGAAGTTTTTATGAGCAAGTTTTAAATTTTTTTCAAGTAAAATAATTTTCTCCTCTTATGTAAGCTTGAAAATAACAAAATTATTCCAATTTATCTTACAATTCTGCAGGTCTCTCAAGAATACAAGCTTGGTACTTATAAAAATGAAAAATATAGACTAATCTTACTTTTGACTAGCAAATCAAATCTAGCAGCTTATTTAAACAAATAATACAGCATAATCAGGAATGTAAAAATGGCTTGATGATGAAAAATCTACTGATATAATTCATCATTTCTATAAAATCAAAGGAGAATGAATCATGATTCTTACTAGATACCAAAATACATATGATAATTTTCAATATCATTCCTGACTTTTAATAAAAAATTTTTAAAAGGTACCTCCTAGTCACAAAGAATAGAAGACTTCCTTAGCCAGATAAATAGTATTTATGTTAAATTGGTCAATAATCATATTTAATGAGGAAACCTAGATATTAAAGTCAGATCTCACCATGTGAGCTTGCCATCATTATTACTACTTGTTAATATTTTCCTGGCACTCTTAGTCAACAGTCAGTCAACAAAAAGAAGCATGAGGTATAAATATTGGAAGGAGGAGAAAAATGGTTATTTGTCTCAGAGATGACAAAGAGAATATCTTTGATGAGTTTGAATTTTTGGAAACCAAACTCTCCTTATTTTCTGCTTTTTGCCTGTTCTTTCAGCCCTGAGGCAATGAGACACTACCTATTATTTGCCTGAAGGAGGGAGAGGAGGAAAAGGGAGGTGAGTTAGGAAGAAAGAAAACAAAAACTAGAAATAGCTCAAAAATACTATATTGTACCTCTGTACAATATGTGTGTGTACACATATGTATTAATGTATACCAAAAAATCTGCAGAATAACATTGAAATGTTAATAATGGCCAGGTATGGGGGCTTATGCCTGTAATCCCAGCACTTTGGGAGGCCTAGGTAGAAGGATCCCTTGAGCTCAGGAATTTGAGACCAGTCTGACCAATATGGCAAAAATCCATCCCTACTATAAATACAAAAATTTGCTGGGCATGGTGGTGGGCACCTATAATCCCAGCTACTGAGAAGGCTGAGGCAGGAGAATCACTTGAACCTGAGAGGTGGAGGCTGCAGTGAGCTGAAACTAACCCCTACACTCCAGCCTGGGCAACAGAAAAAGAGTCTGTTTCAAAAAGAAAAGAAAAGAAAAGAAAAAAATTAACAAGACTTACTTTTCAATGATAAGATTCTAATTGTTTTTTTTTTTATGCTTTTCTACAATTTCCAGATTTTCTACAGTGCGCATTTATTACTTGTGTTGTAGAAAAATACACATTATTTTTCAAAAGCCAAAGGTAAATAAGGGGAGGAAAGGTGTTGAAATTATAGCAAAAATGGCTGGTGGGGAGTTGGAAGAAGAATCTAAGGGGGATAATATATGGTTGGGATACATTGAAAGATACATGGCTTTGCAAGCAGAAGACTAGAGTTCCATCACTGGTGGCATCCCTTATAAATGTGATTATTCCACGTAAATCATTTGATTCTGGAGCCTCACTTTCCTTTGGGGAAGACCCCTACTCCCCTTTCCTCATGTCCCCCACATGCAAGGGCTTCCCTGGAGAAATGAGGCTTTCACCTTGTGTCACCTGCAGCTTATGGCTCAACCAACCAGGCAGCACAATTTACCCAGGACAGTTAATGCTTTTCGTCACATGGTATTTATTTGCCTTTTCCCTTTTCGCTCTCCAAAGTCTCCTGGTTTAAGCAATGCATGAATGTCCTCACCCTACTCATGGCAGCTTTGTTCGTGAGAAAAATGGCCATTTTTAGGCAGTTTTGAACAAACCTGGACTTGAGCAAATTCTACCTGCTAGAGCGAGCAAAGAGGCTGCTAGGGTCTTAGTTAAACCCACTTCATGATGACTACTGTAAGCTCTGCCAGGCACTAACTAGGCACAGTGAGGGTCACCTTCAGGCATCAGTAGGCAGAAGTGTGCTTGCAGCGACGTGGATCTTAGCCAGGACTGCAGGCCATGAGTGTAAATGGCATGGTCAGCGCATGATCTACAGAGCACAGAGGCGTCCTGCCTGCCTCGGGCCAGCAGGGCGGGCTCAGGCATCCCACGAGCCGTTGCCCTTCCTGTTGCTTTGCACCCTGTCTGAATAGGTGAAAAAGTGTGGTTGCATTCACAAGGCTTGTTTGCACATTCAAGAGTTCACCTCAAATTTGACTCTCAACTTGTTAAATATGTCAGCACTGACCGAAATTTTAGATTTCAGTACCCAAACTGTGGCTTATGCCATAGATCTTTCTCTTTCCTTCAAATATCGCAGGCCCTCTGGCAACACTCACTACCGGATTCTCAAAAAAACAATCCGCTCAAAAGCCTGCTCTGGTGGCTGGGGATTTCTTGTGGTTCTGAATTTTGTGGAATATGAGGCTGAGGCTATAATAATCTAATGTGTCCTATTAACTCTTTGAACTCTTTAAAAAATGTGCCTCATGGCCGGGAATGGTGGCTGAAGCCTGGATTCCCAGCACTTTGGGAGGCCAAGGTGGGCGGATCACGAAATAGATGATGTAGCTGAACATTTTGATAGTGGAGCGGGAGAAAATGACGAGGAAGTGAATTTGCCCTTACGTTAGTTAAATTAATGTATTCTTTGGATCCACCCAGAGGCTTCTGAGAGCAGTTTGTTAACTGTCCACCTTTAATCCCAGAAGGATTCTCTAGAGGAACTGTAGCTAGTGTCAGGGGACTGGCCTTGGAAAGATGGGAATGGCACCGTTAGGACAGAGAGTTCCCCCAGAGAAATAGCCACGACCTTGGGTGACCATAAGCTTAATGGTTAAACCCAGTGGGTTAGGAGAACAAAGAACTGGGATGCTTTAAGAGAAATCTCTTTTTATCCTTTTTGTAGGCTTTCATGAGTAACACTCCTGGCGCCCTGAGCCCTACCCCCACATCCCCATGAGAAGGAGGGAGCTGTAGCCTTTGGCAGATGGGATCCATTGGATAGAGCTCATCTGGCAAAAGACTGTCGGCATGAGGGATTTGCTGTCTTCCCTCTTCTCTTGTGTTCTTAGTTCATGTGTCTGCTGTGGACCCAAACTTGAATGTGGATGGGCTGCCCAGGGTCTCCAGTAGTGTGTGTCCTGTGTGCCTGTGGGGAGTGGGTTGGGTGGGGAATATGAACAGGCTCATAGCGTACTTTGGTCATGCTCCTCAGTAACATGTATTAGTAATAAAGTCAACATTTTCCTCTTCATTTGCCCGAGTCCTGTTCTGCCCTTCAGTAGGTTCTGAACTTGGACAAGAACAGGTGTATTCATTGTTTCCTTTATAGAGCCCACAGTGAACCTCATCTTTAAAATGTGAATAAGCCTCACTGCTACTCCTCTCCTACACAGCTGTATTTAAAGGTTAAGTAAACAGATAATGGATGTAAAAATACTTTGTAAATTGCTTATCATTCTGTAGTTCGGTCTATTTTTGTTGTTACTTTTATTAGTTCTAAGATAACCATCACCTATTTTGCAAATCAGAATTTAAAATGACACTGCTCACTGCAGTGTACTCATCGTGTGAATAGCTCCCACATCTTCACTTCCTGTTCTGTGCTGGGCACTAAAGATAATTTCTCACTCTGAGCACTTCTTTCTTTATTGACAATATGACAACTTTTCTCAGAATGTTGGGAAGAATATCAAGTTCCTGGGAGAACAGTGCCATCAATGCCAACGGGAGGCCCTGAGTGTTGTCACTTTTAACCATTTTTCATAAATCCAGGAAAGGAGTCAAGTTTGTTACGGCTATTGCCTTATGCAAGCAGAGTTGTGGGCAGGGGCTACTGCTACTCTGTATTCTTCTTCAAGGTTGGATGGGGGCATAGGGTTACCCACTTTCTCTCTTCCAGGTTGATGTCTCCGTGTGTCAACTTGCCATTAGCTATTCTGTGGACACCCCTGGTACAGTCCCAGCTGCCTATGAACCCTATCCCCCAAGCAGAGATAATGAGACAGTGCTACGTATATAACCTGGTCTGATTAGAGTCTCGGATCTTTGCACCTCAACAGCTGTGTGTTGTCACCAATGGAAATTTTTAACTCGTCTGCCAATTCCCTGGTTGCCCAAATAAGTGGCTGAAAGAGTGGCTGTTGTTTCATCGTTTATTAGAACGGAATTTAGGTTCTGATAAACCCTAATGCTGAAAATTAGCTCCGAGGAAACTGTGGCTGCGGTTCTTGGTCTCTGGCTGATAGGAACAAGTTAGAATGTATTCAGGTGGGCTTTTTTTATACTGTAGCCAGTTCAGCACTCAAATTACTTCTGAGCTATTTTTAAAAACGTAATAGGACCAATACTTAGGAGAGCCAGATGCAGTGTGAGGAGGATCAGAAAGCATCTATTACGGGCTCGACATTCACTCTCCCACAAAGCCTCGGATGATATTGGAAAAGCTCTTCCTAGTCTTCCCGGCGGCTTAACCAGTCGCTGGAGTCCTTGGGGTGCTCGCAAGACTTGCCATGGATGGAGAAGCTGTTTCAGCTCGTGGAGTTATGTTGGAATTAGCCTTTTGACATCGGCAAAGTCAGGGGCGTCACGGGCTTTTCAGACAGAGTTACATGACATGTCGCCCCCGGACTATCGGTGTGCAATCTACCCTTTCAAAATGCAGGCACCTGAGCCTTCTTTTTGAGGCTTCACATTTTTGGTAGTGTGTTCATCTCAAACCCATTTTAGACAAAGACAGAAAGTTACTTTTCAAGTGCAGTCTAGGATTTTTCTTGTTCTGATATCGTGGAGAGTGAAACCTCTTTTCATCCCCAGTTTCCTCTGATTTTTATGCAGGATGCTTGGAGGTTGTCATTGGTTCCACTCCCTTGGCCTTTCCCTTTTCAGACTAGAATGAGCAACGGTCCGAGCAGAATACACTGTGTTCCCAGCGGGGGAGCAGAAAGGAAGAGGAGGCGGCCGCTGGCCACGTCGAAACTGGCCATCCAGTGAATAAGTTCTTCCATTTTTCCCCCAGCAGGAGAAATTGCCTTTTTTCTCCCTCAGGCTGTTGCTCATTTTGGCCATGTCCTTCCCAGACCTTTCCAAGTTCTCGCAATTCTTTCTTCATTTCCAAAGCTCGGCTTGAATCTCGTATTGAAAAGCAATAATCTTATTTTTAAAGATTTTTAAATTAAACTATCATATTTTGCTTATGTTATTTTAAAATTAAAGTGGGAAACGAGCACTGGGGCAGGGCTAGATTCTGGTTCTGTCACCACTGGGCTCTGAGACTTCTGGTGACATCCCTAACCTGCCTAAGCCTCCATTGCTGGTAAAATGTGGATAGCAAAGGCCAATTTCGGGCTCGGTCAGAGCATTAGAGGCTAAGTGTGGGAGGCTCCTTGCACTTACTGCTTTGTTTTTTAAAGTAGAAAGTTAAAAATATCTGAATCCTTTGTCTTTTTATGAATTAAAATGAGAGAGGTCCGTGGTTTTCATAAACAGCAGTAGTGTACACAGTGCTGCGTCTGTTCATTTCTCAGCTCTTCCTAGGTAGGGCAGAGTCTGTCGCTCAGCTCCCACGGCCCCTGGCTCATGCCTGTTCCCCAGGATGGGCTATGTTGTAGTCATGTGTTGATAAAGCTGCCTCTTCTGTGCATAGAAAGGCTCTCCAAGCATTGTCGAGCATTGCAGCTTATGAAGTGTGTTCATACGGCTGCAGAGAATGGTGTGATAAGATAATGGAAACTCAGAAGGGTGAAGAGATGAGGGGGAGAGAATGATGAGAAATTGATTAGGGGGTACAAAGTATATTATTCTGCTGATGGATACCTTAAAAGCCTTGTCTTGCTCGCTTTGAAATCTGTGCACACAACAAAATTGCACTTGTACGTCATACATTTGTACAGATTAAAAAATAAAGCATATTCACAGGCACTGTGACATTATTATTTCATTTCAGCCTTACGGCAATTCCATGAGCTAGTTTCTTAGGCCCATTTCACAGATGACAGAATGAGCTCAGCAAAAACCAAGTCATTTTTCCTTGGTCAAAAAGCCCATGAACTAAGTCACTGGAAGGTGAATCTCAGCTTTTTTTTTTTTTTTAAGGTGAATTTTGTGTTTCTGTCACCTCTCAGCCCCAGTGTTCTCTGTTTCCTGCATTTAGCACTGTCTCTTTTACATACACAAAGTCAACACCCTCCTCTGCAGCCAGGAATTTAAATCATCCTCAAGTAGGTCTGGGATACTCGAGGAAAGACCATGTGAGGACAGAGTGAAGGGGTAGCTGTCTGCAAGTCAAGGAGCAAGGCCTCAGAAGAAACCAACCCTGCTGACACCTTGATCTTGGACTTTCAGGCTCCAGACACCTTGATCTTGGACTTTTAGGCTCCAGAACTGTGAGATAATACATTTCTGTAGTTTTAGCCTCAAAAAACCTGTCATCTCTAGGTAACCTGGAAGCTCCAGCAATCCCCAGGTTTGTGAATTCCTGGAGTGCCATTCCCATTGCTACCAACTCTGATGGAGAAATCAGGGTACAAGACCATGACCTGCCCAGAGAGTGCCCTGGGAGTCTGCCAACTCTGATGGAGGAATCAGGGTACAAGACTGTGACCTGCCCAGAGAGTGCCCTGGGAGTCTGACCAGCCTCCCTTCTTGGCTAACTCTGGGCACCAGAACCTCTTCTAAAATAATTCTGAGGGATTTATAGATACATCCTGAGTGGTCTTATACTCCCAAACATCACATGGACAAGAAAGCATTGGGTGTCCACACGGCTAAGAAGGGCCGATGCCACTCAGGGGAGCAGACTCCTGGTCCATGGCCATGATTAAATCCTTATGGTGGCTCCTGATATGATGTCAGGCTTCCTCTTCCCCATGGCTCTTAGCATGTGCATATAACAAGCTGGTCTTCATGCTCACCTTGACCATAGCTTTTTTGTACATTCTGTTCTCTACTGTGTGTCTGTTTTGTTCTCCTTGTCTATCCTGAGACACACCTGGGTGCTTTTCCTAAGCCTTTGCAGATAGATGGACTTGCCTGAGGTTCTGTCTCAACAGAAGCTTCCTGCCTGAGTTTTTAGAGAAGTGTGGTTGACCCCCCGTGCTGAGAAATTATTTCTGCTTACTCACCTCTCAGTGAGAGGGAAACAACTCTTTCTTTGGACTCTTGATCCTATAGTTTCACATTTCAGTTGACCCTGGAAGCTTGTGTTCTCTGACCAGTTGTGCTTACGCTATAGGGAGAGGACAGATGCTCTGTGTCCTACTCCTTTAGGGCAAAATGTTGGTTCCAAGATAAATTGATTACTGGGTTCTTGCAAGCAAGGACATGGTGACACCATCTCTATCAACGTTCTTTCTGCTGATAGAAGGCTAGTCTTCCACTGTTTTCCTACTTTACCTCTAGCGATGTATGAGCTCACTGTGTGTCCAGGAAGCCATTCCTTGCTGGCATCTTCACCTGAATTAGAAGAGGAACAGGATGCCTCCAGAGTCCTCAAGGGTGGGCCTGCATCCACTGGGGACAGGGTGTTTCTTTCCATCCCCTGATCTTTGGGCAGACTAAGGACACCAGTGTAGAGCAGGAGGAAGAGGAACCATGGAGGCAACGTAAGCCACATCTGTACTGAGGCTCAGACAGTTTCCCCTTTGGCTTTGCCTTTCTGTGTCTCTTGAAGAAAACACTTGTTAAGGTGAATTGACATATAATCTATGCCTATGTAAAGTGCACACTTTGGTAAGTTTGGGCCTGTGTAAACGCCCATGAAACCATCACCACAATCAAGTGATGAATATATTCATCACTCTCAAAACTTTCCCCAAGCCCACAGTAGAATATAGAACACTGCATACTATATGATTGCATTATAATGTGGAATGATTCCATATAATCTATACTATATGATTCTATATAATGGAATGATATAGTATGTAGTATTCTATATTCTATAGTGGGCTTGGGGAAACTTTTGAGAGTGATGAATATATTCACCACTTGATTGTGGTGATGGTTTCATGGGCGTTTACACAGGCCCAAACTTACCAAAGTAAGTTTTTATTTTATTTTTAGTTTTAATTTTTTTTATATAAATGGAATAATATAGTATATAGTGTTTTTAAAATTATTATATAATTTACATACAATAAAATTCACTTGTTTTAAGTATATATGTTTGTAAGGACTCTAGAGAAACAACCAATTTGTGTGTGTGTGTGTGTGTGTGTGTGTGTGTGTCTGTGTGTGTGTGTCTGTGTGTGTGTTTATGCAGAAAGAGAGAGAGGGAAGAAAATACTCAGTTTTGTATAGGAATTAGCTCACAAAATTCTGTGGTCCAAAATTTGTAGGGCAGTCTAGCAGGCTGAAAACTCAGGCGGGATTTGATGTTACAGTCTTAAGACAGAATTTCTTTTCTTGGAGACCTCAGATTTGGCTCTGAAGACCTTTAACTGAGTGAGGCCAACCCACATTATTGAGGGTCTTTTTACTGAAAGTTGTGTGCCACCATCATCCCAATCTAATTTTAGAATGGTCCCATCACCCCAGGGCCTTAAACACTTTTCCCTTTGGATCTATCTTTCTATGTTTCTTTTATGTCATTAAGATCATCAGTACAACAGGAACTAGACGTCTCTAGTCTAATTCCTAAACTCTTATAATCTCATTTTATTTTTTTCCTTTATTTTCTCTTAAAAAAAAAGGGGGGATACATGTACAGAACGTGCAGGTTTGTTACACAGGTATACACCTGTCATGGTGGTTTGCTTTACCTATTGACCCGTTCTCTAAGTTCCCTTGTCTCACCCTCTACTCCCCAAAGGCCCTGGTGTGGGTTATTCCCCTCTCTGTGTCCATAAGCCTCAATGTTCAACTCCCATTTATGAGTGAGAACATGTAGTGTTTGGATTTCTGTTCCTGTGTTAGTTTACTGAGGATGAAGCATCATCTATGTCCCTGTGAAGGACATACTCTCATTTTTCATGGCTGCATAGTGTTCCATGATGTATACGTGCTACATTTTCTTTAGTCTATCATTGATGGGCATTTAGGTTGGTTCTATGTCTTTGCTGTTGTAAATAATACTGCAATAAACATATGTGTGCATGTGTCTTTATAGCAGAATTGTTTATATTCCTTTGGGTGTATACCCAGTAATGGGATTGCTGGGTCAAATGGTATTTCTGGTTGTAGATCCTTGAGGAATCACCATACTGTCTTCTACAGTGGTCAAATTTACATTCCCACCAAGAGTGTAAAGAATTCCTATTTATCTACAGCCTCGCAAGCATCTGTTGATTCTTGACTTTTTAATAATTACTATTCTTACTGGCATGAGATGGTATCTTGTTGTGGTTTTCATTCGGATTTCTCTGATGATAAGTGATGTGCTTTTTTCATCTTTTTTGACCATGTAAATGTCTTCTTTTGAGAAGTGTTCATATCCTTTGACCACTTTTTGATGGGGTTGTTTCTTTCTTGTAAATATGTTTAAGTTCATTATAAATTTGGACATTAGACCTTTGTCAGATGGGTAGATGGCAAAATTTTTCTCTCATTCTGTAGATTGCCTGTTCACTCTGATGTTAGTTTCTTTTGCTGTGCAGAAGCTCTTTAGCTTAATTAGAACCCATTTATCCATTTTGACTTTTGTTGCATTTGCTTTTGGCATTTTTGTTATGGAGTCTTTTCCTATGCCTACGTCCTGAATGGTATTGCCTAGGTTTTCTTCTAGGGTTTTTATGGCTTTGGGTTTTATATTTAAGTCTTCAATCTATCTTGAGTTAAATTTGTATAAGGTGTAAGGAAGGGAGTCCAATTTTAATTTTCTGCATATGGTCAGCCAGTTTCCCCAGCATTATTTACTGGATAGGAAATCCTTTCCCCATTGATTGTTTTTGTCAGGTTTGTCAAAGATCAGTTGGTTGTAGATGTGTGGTGTTATTTCTGAGGTCTCTGTTCTGCTCCATTGGTCTATATGTCTGTTTTAGTACCAGTACCATGCTGTTTTGGTTGCTATAGCCTTGTAGTATAGTTTGAAGTCAGGTAGTGTGATGCCTCCAGCTTTGTTCTTTTTGATTAGGACTGTCTTGGCTACACAGGGTCTTCTTTGATTATATTTGAAATTGAAAATAGTTTTTTCTAATTCCTTGAAGAATGCTGATGATAGTTTGATAGGAATAGCATTGAATCTAAAAATCACTTTGGGCAGTATGGACATTTTAATGATACTTATTCTTCCTATCCATGAGGATGGAATGTTACTCCATTTGTTTGTGTCCTCTCTTACTTTGTTGTGCAGTGGTTTGTAGTTCTCCTTGAAGAGGTCCTTCACACCCCTTCTTAGCTGTATTCCTCGGTATTTTATTCTCTTTGTAGTGATTGTGAATAAGAGTTCATTCATGGTTTGGCTCTCTGCTTGCCTATTGTTGGTATAAAAGAATGCTTATGATTTTTGCACATTGATGTTGTATTGTGAGACTTTGCTGAAGTTGCTTCTTGGCTTAAGGAATTTTTGGGCTGAGATGATGGGATTGGCTAAATATAAAGTCATTTCATCTGCAACCAGAGACAACTTGACTTCCTCTCTTCCTATTTGAATATCCTTTATTTCTTTCTCTTGCCTGATTGCCCTGGCCAGAACTTCCAATACTATGTTGAATAGGAGTGGTGAGAGAGGGCATCTTTATCTTGTACTGGTTTTCAAAGGGAATGCTTCCAGCTTTTGCCTATTCAATATGATATTGGCTGTGGTTTTGTCATGAACAGCTCTTATTATTTTGGGATATGTTCCGTCAATATCTAGTTTATTGAGAGTTTTTAACATGAAGGGAGGATAAATTTTGTCAAAGGCCTTTTTTGCATCTATTGAGATCATCATGTGGTTTTTGTCTTTGGTTCTGTTTATGTTATGGATTACGTTTATTGCTTTGCATATGTTGAACCAGCCTTGTATCCCAGGGATGAAACTGACTTGATTGTGGTAGATAAGTTTTTTTGATGTGCTGCTGGATTTGGTTTGCTGGTGTTTTATTGAGGATTTGCACAAAGATGTTTATCAGAGCTATTGGCCTAAAGTTTTCCTTTTTTTGTTGTGTATCTTCCTGGGTTTGGTATCAGGATGATTCTGGCGTCATAAAATGAGTTAGCATTGAAAAGAAGGGAGGAGTCCATTCTTTTCAATTGTTTGGAATAGTTTCAGAAGGAATGTTACCAGTTCCTCTTTGTATTTGTGGTAGAATTCAGCTGTGAATCTGTCAGGTCCTGAACTTTTTTTTTGGTTGGTAGGCTATTAATTACTGTGTCAGTTTCAGATCTTGTTATTGTTCTATTCAGGGATTCAGCGTCTTCCAGTTTAGTCTTGGTAGGGTGTATGCATCTAGAAATTTATTCATTTCTTCAAGATTCTCCCATTTATTTGCATAGAGGTGTTCATAGTATCTCTGATGGTAGTTTGTATTTCTGTGGTGTCAGTGGTGATATCCCCATTATTTTTTATTTTTCTCTTTCTTCTTTATTAGTCTAGCTAGTGGTCTACCTATTTTGCTAATTTTTTTAAGCTCCTGGATTTGTTGATTTGGAGGGTTTTTTTTTCTCTATCTCCTTCTATTCTTCTCTGATCTTAGTTATTTCTTGTTTTCTAGCTTTTGGATTAGTTTGATTTTGCTTCTGTAGCTCTTTTAATTGTGGTTTTAGGGTGTTGATTTGAGATCTTTGTAGTTTTCTGATGGGAGCATTTAGTGTTACAAATTTCCCTCTTAACACTGCTTTAGCTGTGTCCCAGAGATTCTAGTACATTGTCTGTTTGTTCTCATTGGCTTCAAAGAAATTACTGATTTCCACCTTAATTTCATTATTTACCCAGGAGTCATTGAGGAGCAGGTCATTCAATTTCTATGAAATTGTATGCTTTTGAGTGAGTTTCTTAATCCTGACTTCTAATTTGATTGTGTTGTGGTCTAAGAGACTGTTTGTTATGATTTCAGCAGTTTTTTCATTTGTTGAGGAGTATTTTTACTTCCAATTATGTGATTGATTTTAGAATAAGTGCCATATGGCACTGAGAATAATGTATATTCTCTTGCTTTGAAGTAGAGAGTTTTGTAGATGTCTATTAGGTCTACTTAATCCAGAGCTGAGCTCAAGACCTGGATATCCTTTTTAATTTTCTCTCTTGTTGATCTGTCTAGTACTGACAGTGGGGTGTTAAAGTATCCCACTATTATTGTATGGGAGTCTAAGTCTCTTTGTAGGTCTCTAAGAACTTTTTTTATGAAGCTGGGTGCTCCTGTATTGGGTGCATATATATTTATAATAGCTTTTCTTGTTGAATTGTTCCCTTTACCATTACATAATGCCCTTCTTTTCTGGTTTAAAGTCTGTTTTGTCGGAGACTAGGATTGCAACCCTGCTTTTTTTGCCTTCCATTTGCTTGGTAAATTTTTCTCCATTCCTTTATTTTGAGCCTATGTGTGTTTTTACACATAAGGTGGGTCTCCTCAATACAGCACACCAGTGGGTCTTGACTCCTTATCCAGTTTGCCAGTCTGTGTCTTAATTGGGAACATTTAGGTCATTTACATTTAAGGTTAGTATTGTTATGTGTGAATTTGATCCTATTATCATGATACTGGTTGGTTATTTTGCACACTAGTTGACGCAGTTTCTTCATTGTGTCATTGGTCTTTATATTTTGGTGTGTTTTTGCAGTGGCTGGTACCAGTATTTTCTTTTCATATTTAGTGCTTCTTTCAGGAGCTCTTGCAGGGCAGGCCTAGTAATGAAATCTCTCAGCATTTGCTTGTCTGGAAAAGATTTTATTTCTCCTTCGCTTATGAAGCTTAGTTTGGCTGGATATAAAATTCTGGGTTGAAAATTATTTTTTTTTTAAGAATGTTAAATATTGTCCCCCAATCTCTTTTGGCTTGTAGAGTTTCTGCTGAGAGGTCTGCTGTTAGTCTGATGGTCTTCCCTTTGCAGGTGATCTGGCTTTTCTTTCTGGCTGCCCTTAGAGTTTTTCCTTCATTTTGACCTTGGAGAACCTAATAGGGATTATGTGTCTTGGGATGGATCTTCTTGTGGAGTATCTTAATGATTTCTTTGTATTTCCTGAATTTGCATGTTGGCCTGTCTTGCTAGGCTGGGAAGTTCTCCTGGACAGTATCCTGCAGTGTGTTTTCTGGATTGTTTCCATTCTCCCTATCTCCTTTTGGTCCTCCAGTCAATCATAGGTTTGGTCTTTTTATGAAGTCCCATGTTTCTTGGAGGCTTTGTTTATTCCTTTTCATTCTTTTTTTCTTTATTCTTGCCTGCATGTCTTATTTCAGTAAGATGGTCTTCAAACTCTGATATCCTTTTTTCTGCTTGGTTGATTGAGCTGTGGAAACTTTTGTATGCTTCATGAAGTTCTTGTGCTGTGTTTTTCAGTTCTCTTGGGTTGTTCTGTTCCTCTCTAAACTGGTTATTTTAGTTAGCAATTCCTCTAACCTTTCATCAAAGTTCTTATCTTCTTTGCATTGGGTTAGAACATGCTCCTTTAGCTCATTGCAGTTTTTTATTACCCATCTTCTGAAGCCTCCTTCTGTCAATTCCTCTATCTTATCCTCTGTTTGGTTCTGTACCCTTGATGGAGAGATTCTGCAATCATTTGGAGGAAGAGAGACGCTCTAGCCTTTTGAATTTTCAGTAGTTTTTCACTGATTCTTTCTCATCTTCGTGAGTTTGTCTAGTTTTGGTCTTTGAGGCTGCTGACCCTTGGATGTGGTTTTTGTAAGGGCCATTTTGTTGTTGATGATGATGCTGTTGTTGCTTTTTGCTTGTTTTTCTTTAAATATTCAGGTCCCTCTTCTGTAAGGCTGCTACAGTTTGCTGGGGGTTCATTTCAGGCCCTGTTCACCCAATTCACTCCTGTGCCTGGAGATTTCATTCATGAAGCCTGGAGAACAGCAAAAATGGGTGCCTCGTCCTTAGTCTGGGACCTCTGACCTCAAGGGGCACCAATCTAATGCCAGTAGGATCACTCCTATATAGGGTATTTGACAACCTCTGTTGGAGGGTCTCACCCACTTGGGTGGCATGGGGAGCAGGACCCATTTAATGAAGCACTTTGTTTCTTGGTGGAGAGGGTGTGCTTCGCTGGGGGGAACCCACTCATCTGGACTGCCTGGATTCCTCAGAACTACCAGGATGAGAGGCTAAGTCTGCTAGTCTGGAGAGACTGTGGCCACGCTTTCCCCTAGGAGCTCAGGTCCAGGGAGACCTGAATTATGTCCTTGATCCTCTGGCTGGAGTTACTGGAAATCCTGCAGGGAAGCCTCATCCAATAAGGAAAGATGGGTCAGGGTTAGACCTGAAGAAACACTCTGGCCACAGACTGCCACAGCTAATGTGTTGGGCTGTGCAAACAAGTCTTGGGGCCAAGCTGTCCAGTCTCCTGGTTCCAATGGGAGAAAAGCACAGCCTGTAGCTGTAGAAATGGGTACCACCCTTTCCCTCGCCCAGGGAGCTTAGCATGTTAGGCAGTTGTGAGTCCCAGTGCTGGCTGCTGCCCCCCTGCCAAGGAGCTCAACCTGCTTAGACAGCATGCAGCCTTGGCTGGTGCTGGTGGCCCCTTGCTCAGGAATTCGATAGCTTAAGTAGATCCCAGCTGAGAGGCTGTAAGCATCTGTGCTTTCTGGGGTTGGGACGCTTGGCCCTGGTGGTGCAGGCTCACAAATGGGATCTTCGGATCTGTGGGTTGCACAGTTCCATGGCAGAAGCATGGTTTCCCTGGCTCCCTTGGCTGGCGGGAGGAGGTTTCCCTTCCCCTGTGGCTCTCAGGTGTGCTGTTGCAGCACACTGTTCTTCCTTCTCTCCCTGGATAACACCAGCCTCCTAGTCAATTTTGAAGAGAGAACATGGATACCTTGGTTACTGGTGAAGGATTCGCACATTTATGTTTCTTTTTTCCGTGGGGGGCCTCTGAACGTTGCTTCTTCTAGTCGGCCATCTTGGCCGTGCCCCCGCCCTGATCTCATTTTCCTAAGGCTTTTCCTTGATTGCCTACTGATGATGTATTACTTATCTATGTGGTAGAATTGAAAAACAATCGCTTTCTAGCAAGGTCTGAGTTCTTCATTTACATTTAAAAACATCGAATTCTACTGATGTGTGTTGAGCCCTTCTCTGTGTTACCTGTGTTCATAGGAGTCACCTCATTTTATTCTTTCCCTCACGAGATAAGGAGGAGTTGGTCCATTTTTGCAGAACAAGCAATGGAGTCTCAGAGAGGCCAAGAGCTGACATAATCAAGAGTTCAACTGAGATTTGAAAGTAGCCCTTCTGATTCTAAGTGCTTCCACTGCAGCCCAGCTGCCTGCCTCAGACATCAGCTACCGTATGTGCTTAAAAGAACCCCATACAGCATTGTATGCACATGACTAAGCCTTGCTGGGGGAAAGGATACCTTGTGAAGGTCTCTACTGCATGGATGTTGGCTCAACAGGCAGGCTGACCTGGCATTTCTACCCATGCTTGAGACAGGACACCATAAAAAGGGCACTTCTTAAACACAGAAAGATAGATGTGAGGGAAAAAGCATTTGAGGCCTTGGAATGATGGAGGTGTTCTAAAATTAGGTTGGGATGGTGGTGGCACAACTTTATTAAGTAGACTACAACTATTAAATTGTTTACTCTGTGTTGGTTTGTGTGCCAGCCTGGCTTGGCCCTTGGTAGTCATGTAGTTTATATCGTTTTCTTTGTTACCATTGCTGGAGTTACTGGTTTTTGGAAAACAAGGCGGGAACATGTTGGGGAAAGCATCCTTCCTAGGCCTATCCTTCTTATCTTTCTCTTGCCAACACAGTCTTGTAACAGGCAAAAGCAACCTGGTGCTTTCGTGAGGGACCTGCAGAACTTTGCCTGAGGCTTTGCACCTTCTTAGCTCCTTCCCACTTCCTCCAGCTGCTGCCTGTGCCACCAGCGCCTTCTCCTCTGTCACTCTGATGAACATCAAGATGCAGTTCCATTTTCTGCTATCGTTTCCCATGGGTGGATGCCATCAATCTCGTCTCCTGTGTTCTAATGAACCTATAGCCCACGTCCACCCCTAACATCAAAATACGTCCTACAGGTTAGAATTTTGGTGCCCCTTCTGATTTTTCTTTGACTGCTCCTTCCTGTGCCCAAGTCTTCCCAGAATTCCTTAACTGAACTTTCTGTGATACGTAGTTCCATGTCACAGTGGACTGCCTTACTGGGAAACCTTTCTTCTGTTCTCTGTTGGAAGATCAAATCCATGCCACATTCTCTCTTCATTTGATCTCTTCTTGTACTCTCTGACATTCTAACTTAAAATAGTAACAACGAGAACCAAGAATTAGGAAAGAGTGTGGAAGCTATCCATGCAAATTCGCACAGGTTCACAAACTTGGGGTCCTTGGGCCATGATTCAACATATAAGAAAAATTTAGCCTGACACATAAGCATTTTCTTAGGCTTCTGGACAAGCTCTTCTCCCATCAACATGCCAATCCTGCCATGTCCAAAGAAGGGGTCAGTTTTGTAAAAGCCTTAAGATACAGGGAGAGATTTCTACTCAGTTTCCTTGCATCAGGCAGAGGTAAATTTCCCAGAAGAGCTGGTTAATTTCTGTGCCCACCTCCTGCACACTCAGTGAATCCAAGGAAGTGATAGATTCTTGGGTCTCCACCCACATGTACAGGTATAAGGACAATGGATAAAAGAACCAGTTGCTTTAAGTTCTTAAAAATAAGAAAATGAAGACACCACAGCATCACTTCATAGGTGATTTTTGTGCCTTTTGCCATAGAAATCTGTATGTCCTGGATTTTTCAGGACAACTCCAGTTTCAGATATATTTATATTTGTCAAGTCATATGTTCTTATTGTTGGCTTACAAAATATGATCACCTTGGTTACAGGTGAGCCTGTGCTATGTGAGGTCATTGTCATAACTAATTTTTCTTGGATGGCATCAAACATGACTGAGTTCTACCAAACTGTATACTGAATGAGTCATATTATTGAGATGATACAGTGTAGTTACCAGGTGGTTCTGGTAATAATTAGAAACACATTTCTATATTTCATAGGACGAAGGAAAGGAAAACATCACCAGGAAAATGTTACATGTGGGGACAATTATTCAATAGGCCCTTGGCTGGGATTTGTGGATATGAACATAATTCAGAGGTAAAGTGAAATAGTCAAATAATACATGGAGATTTCTTCTATTGGTGCAGAACTATAAAACACAGAAATCAACATTCAGCCAAGCCTTGAGTATTCAAGGAATGATGACCCAATTTGTTGATTACTAAGACTTTTCCTCCCTTTTCTCATTCTCATAGTTCAGTGATCCTCCAATTTGAGTAATATATTTCAAAAATAAAAATTGAGAATTAAGAAAAAATGTCTAAACCTTTAAAAGGCTATGGTGTTTCTTAAATTACTTGTAAATTATTTGGAATTGTATTAAAATTTAAACAAAGCTAAAATTTAAGGTTCAATTCATATGTTTTGTATATGCTTGTTTTAATAAAAATAATTCACAAAGTAAAAACCATTAAAACCACAACATCAATAAGTTCAATATTAACAACATTAATTTACAGTGATGGATGATGTTTTGATGAAAGTGTAATCCTCCCATGTGATCAGGGGCAGAGGATAACCAAATATTGAAAATCACTGTTAGCGAGCCACAACTTCCAGCTCCTCCACTAGTACGTAATACTTATTTCCCAGGGGTCTGTGAACCCCAGCTTAGGGAACCTTTCTTTTGCCATTTATGTAGAACTGATTTTCTCCCTCCATCCCTGTATTCTAAGATCTTCCAGGGAAAGGAGACAATAGGAAACCAAAATCCACCAGATACCCTTGCTGTTGCTAAAGGAAATTTAGGGTTATTTGTAGGTTTCTATTAGATAAACTTTTGGCCTCCTTTCTGGTTTCTCATTGCCATGGCTATTAAAGCAAGGGTCCCCAGTCCCTGGGCCATGGACTTGTACCAGTAATGAGGCCACACAGTTGGAGGTGAGCAGCAGGTGTGCGAGTAAACCTTCTTCTGTGTTTACAGCTACTCCCATTGCTTGCATTACTGCCTGAGCTCCGTCTCCTGTGAGATCCGTGACAGCATTAGAATCTCATAGGAGTGCGAACCCTATTGTGAACTGCACACATGAGAGATCTAGGTTGGGTGCTGCTTATGAGAATCTAATGCCTGATGATCTGTCTCTATCTCTCATCATCCCCAAAAGGGACCATCTAGTTTCAGGAAAACAAGCTCAGGGCTCCTACTGATTCTAAATTATGGTGAGTTGTATAATTATTTTATTATATATTATTAATGCATTGTAATAATAATAGAAATGAAGTGCACAATAAACGTAATGCATTTGAATCATCAAAAACCATTCCCCTCTTCTGTGCCATGGAAAAATGGTCTTCCATGAAACTGGTCCCTGGTGCCAAAAAAAGTTAGAGATCACTGTGTTAGCACATTATCCATCTATTACCTCTTCAGAGTTGCCTGACTACTGCACTGGACTGTCTATAGCATAGCGGGCAGGCACATACCTTTTCCAGAGACTTGCACATTGATTTTTGAATGACAGGAACACATCCATTAGGCCTGCCTTACATTGTAAGTGGATCCACTTGAAGGAGCAGCCAACTCATGTATTGTGATGTAAATGGTGCTGTTCCGCACTCAGCACTTTCATCTTCTAAGTGTTTCACAAACAGTGGCTAATTAATAATCCTCTTTTCTGTGCTGCCGATTGTAAGGAAAGAGTGATGGGTGGCTTTCCAGATAAACACGTTAATTTTTATCCCAGGCTAAGAGAAAAGAAACATACATATAGAGCCGAACACTTACTGTGTCTGCCACTGTGACATTCATTATTGTATTTAAACCTCACAACAATCTTGGCAGGCAAAGAGTCTTGGCATAAAGGTCTTCTTATCACCATTTTTACAGATGGTGAAATTGCAGCTTGTAAAAATAATTATAGTGAGGGATGGAGGTAGGATTCGAACTCATGTCTGCTGGTTTCCAATGCTGACACTCATTCTGCTACTCCACGGCCCAAAGAGTAGAAGTTTAGCATTTCCACTGTATTAGTCATTATTATCAACAAGTATTATTAATATTTAATCACCATATTTCAAATTTATGTAGCTGTAATTTTTGAGACAGAGTTCTAAGCAACGAATTTGCTCTTTCTTAGTTCAAAAGTGGTAATATTTGGATTTTGTATTAGAAGTCATTTTGGTCTCATTCCTGTAAAGAGCAATTTTTCATGGGTTCAAACTTTTGGACTTGTGAAAATCTAGGATTGAAACAATGCTTGCTTTGTCCTCAAAAGTCATAGCCATGACACACCAGATGTTCTAGTCTCTGATAAAAAATTCCTGTTAACTTTTAATGGAAGAAAATGGACTGCTGGTTAGGACACATCCTTTACTCTTTTTTTTTTTTTTCTTATTGTCACTTACAAAGATGTGGGACTGTGGTTTCTTCTGGCTGTATCACTCACTTCCAAGCACACTGAGTGCTTTAGAACTATTTCTTGGCTATGCGACCCCATTGTTCTAGCCTAATTTTTACTGTTAGATCAAAGGATATCCATGGCCAAATAACGCCCTACTGCTAGTCACTTTTTTTGTCCACAAATGAACTGGAGTGAAACCAGTATCTGGACTGCTTTCCTTTTTAGCACCCATCAGATAAGCAGCTGGGGCTACTGAGAGGAAGATATTAACTGACCCCCCAGGCAGGCCCCGGTGCTAAAGACCTGCCCTTTCAAAGATGATGAACCCGAGAATGTTGTGTCACTGCTTCGTTCATTTCTGTACCAGTACTGGCAAGTGGGAAAGCTGGGATCCAAATCTAAGTCTGTGTCTCCGAAAGCCAATGTTGAAACTGTTCTTGTTGCTGAAATTACTGAACCTTTATCACATATAGGTATTTTACATATTGAACAAATTGTTAATTTTTTGTTGTGTGCCTGTTGGGTATTATACTATGCTAGGTGCTAGGAATGTAGTAGTGAAGGAAACAGCCAGATAAATAAATTCAACCTTCATTGAGCTTACATTCTCTAAAGTACATGTATTTTTAAATTTAATCCTAATAACTATTTGTGTGTTTGCATGTAGTCATATGTATACACACATATGCATGTATCTATATATGAATATATGCATGTGTAGTTCTTGTCCTTATTTTGCACTTGAGAAGAATGCGGTGATTTATTCAAGATTGCTTAGTTAAGGATTGTAGAACTTGAATTTGAATCCAGATCTCTGCATCCTGGATATTTCCACGTTATTACACTGTCTTCTGTTCATAAAATGAATGGAAAATGAGGTTTTGCTGTAAAAGGTGGGCTCAGCTGTAGGGAAATAACCAAAAAACCACCTCCTTCAATATTCCCAAGGGTGTGGCAGTTTGTGTGCCCGTCAAACAGATTTCTAAGTCAGACAATGAATTCCTTTCTGTGTATGATTCATTATAATAAACTTCAGCTGGATGATCACTTATATTTGTTATTTGGAAAATTGCCTGTGTTTTATTATTTGTTTTTGGCAGGATCCAGTGGAGAAAGTGAAAAGTGCAACCATTGGGCTGGACCGTGCAGCTGGTTGTCAAGGGTCATCTACAAGGTCAGAGGTAAGCTGATATGCAATGGTAGAATGGCATTCATGGTAATACGTAGTTCTCCCTTTTCCTCGAATTACCATGGTGCAATGCAGAGAGTGTGAAGACATCCAGACTAAAGTGCTATTCTAAGACCTTTCCACCAGTTCCCTCTCAGAATCACTCAAAATAGAGAAATGAGAAAGTCATGAATTTCTTTTTTGATGAGACTAGGAAAACAGGTTACCCCAAATCACAGTGTATGAGAAAGGCGTGGCAATGGCTATGAAAATCAAACAGGAACATGGAGAGTGAGAAAGACTGCTTCAGCGGCTAACGTCAGACAAATCTGGGGGGGGCACAGTAGGATTATCCTGAAGGCCCAAAGCAGCAGCCTCTTGTTTGTAACCACTGGGAAGAGCATGTAGTCTGACTGCAGATGTATCTCTGGACCCCATCTGGCAGAGAGATGAAGCGCAGTAGGCAGAAGTGAATGAGGAAATCACCCAAACACGCCATAGATGTAAGAAGCAACTGGTTGCTAAGAAAGAATGGTCTGGTGAGAATGATGGCTCACACCTATAATCCCAGCACTTTGGGAGGCTGAGGTGGGAGATCACTTGAGGCCAGGAGTTCAAGACCAGCCTGGCCAACATGGCCAACCCTGTCTCTATTAAAAATACAAAAGTTAGGTGTGGTGGTATATGCCTGTAATCCCAGGTACCTGGGAGGCTGATGCATAAGAATTGCTTGCACCCAGGAGTTGGAGGTTGCAGTGAGCCGAGATTATACCACTGCACTCCAGCCTGGGTGACAGAATGAGACTCCAACTCAAAAAAAAACAAACAAAAAAATGTCAATCTCTCTTTATCTCTCTCTCTCACATACATACACACACACATGTGCACACATAAGAATTCTGAAATAAGAATTCCTGTTATCCTAATACATAAATAGCCCTGACCCTCCCTTCCTACTCCCCAACTTCTGGAAAATAGCTGGTCCAGGAAAAATTCACTTCAATCAAAGATAAATACTGTAAAAAAAGGTGTATCAGAATATGATATATATACATATACTGTGAAAGAGGGGGGAAGGAAACAAAAGGAAAACAACTAATAGCTGATGGACACTCACCAGAAAGAAAAAAGTTCTCACGGAGCTGGTGGTAAGTCTCATCAAGCTCATTGCCTTAACAGTCATTTAAAAAACCAGTTTTTCTATGAAACACTAGCCCAAGGCAGAGATGCAGTAGTTTCATGAAAACGGGCAACACAATAAAAACGATGAAATATAACCTGCCACAAGTCGTGAAAATAGTGAAAGAAAAAAGCCACTAAGATATTAGAAGGAACATAAAGGCAGACAAGAGTGAAAAAGGTAAGCACATAGTAGGTACTTACAGAGGATGAGATGGACACGAAGGATGGAGACTAGAGAGCCCATGTAAGCCTCACTTGGATCTTTAGAAAAACCAGAAAGGAGGACCAGAAGGACCAGAATGAAGGAACAGAGAATATATTTTAACATTATAATTCAAAAAAAGTTTTCAGAAATGAAAGATGAGTTGAATCTACACACTGAAAGAACACTGGGAAAAAATGACAGGACAGTCAACATCCAGCTATATCCTGGTGAAGTGACTGGCTTCCCATAGAAAGCCTCCGGGGCTGGCAGACAAAAAGATCAAGTCACTTGTGTATAGAGAGACCATGAGCTAGTCCCAGTTTGCTTCTGCTTTCCAGCCATCATTATGTATTGTGTTCCCCCTCACTCTCAAAAGTGTCATGACTTACACAAAAAAATTATAGGATTGCCTTGCTTAAATAAGGAAAATAATAGAGGGGAAGTAAGGCATGGCTTTAGAGAGCTCCACAGCAACATAGCAAATAGATAAATAAACAAAAACTCCTATGAATCCTCAAAGTTTAAACCCCCCAATTTATATTTACTACTTAACCAAATAGACATTCAAATGGAAATCTCTTTTTGGTATTCATGAACCAAGGAGCGTAATTATCCTAAGTCCTTCTTGAATAAACTGCTAGAAAACAACCTTCAGCAAACCAAGAAGGAAGATGAGGATGTGCAGCAGGTGTGCCCCAATTTAAAATCATTTCTTTCCATCCCTTCCAAGATGTCTCCCCTTGGTACTTCCTACTTCAGTTAATGATATCTCAAAATCTGATTGTTTAACTGGCAAACTGGTAGTTGTCCTAGTCACCCCATTCTCCTCATTCCAACATCTCACTAGTCGATAACTCCTGTCAAACTGTGAAGTGTTCTCTCAGATCTTTCCTCTGCTTTCCATCTCTGTTGTCATGCCTTAGTTCAGATATGAGTCATTTACGTCTAGTCTATTGCAATAGGATCTTAGCTGCAGGAGCGATTTTTAAACATTTCACAACTGGTACCACACAGGTGCTGAGCATTTAGAAAGCACACCAGTCATAAGCAATGGCTGGGACACTGGTGCTCATCAGCTGTCATTGGCCCTTGCCTAATTGAACTCCTTGCCTCCAATATGTACAATCTCCAGTCCATCACCCACATCGTAGTTATTATGATTTATCTAAAGCCTAAAGTTGACCATGTCACTCCTTAAGTTTCTTTACTAGAGTTCCATTCCATTACCTGCAGTATTGTTCAACGTATGAAGTCTAAACTCTTTGGCGTTGTGAATAAAGTCTTTTAGGACATGGTCCCCACCTAATTCTTGAAGTTGAAAATCTTATCAGTCTCACATTCAGTACTCAACAACCACTCTGGACTTGTTGCCATTTGGTAAATGCACCAAAGACTCTTTGAGATTCAAGTGTGTGGTTCACATTGTCCTACCTGGAACAGGAATGGAACCTACATTTATTTCCCTAAAAAGTCCAGATTCTGGTTTCAGAATCACATCCGAGTGAGAGAATCCACATGGGATAAGTTCCAGGGCCGAGCAACCTGCCCAACAGGCAACCAGCCAGAAGTCCTTCCTCCTCGTTTTCTTCCCATTTTGAGTTTTCCCTATTTGTTAAACAACCAGCCATGTTACGTTATAGAGACACTTCATAGTTCTTTTGATTAGTTGACAGAGAAGGAGTCCCTAAGGAGTGGATTCTGCCAGTGATGCCATTTCCTGTTGTTCGTAACAGATCAGTGGCCTCTCCCACCTGACAAGGCAGGGCTGCCTTCGGGAGTCTGAACTGAGTCCACTGGTTCACTCATCCGACAAGCATGTATTGAAAACCTCGGTCACATACAGGGTTGAGACTGATGTGGTCCCTGTCCTTATGAGCTTTCTGTCTAAAGTGGAGGAAGATGGCCAGCAGGAAACAAATGAATGTAAAGTATGGCAAAGAAAGAAACAGTTTAGTTACGGAGAATAAGCAAGGGAGTCTGCATCGTAGGAGGTCACCGGGGCCCTCCCTGGGTAGGTGATATATAAACTGAGGCCTGAAGGCTGAGAAGGCAACAGCCACGCAGAGAGCAAAGGGAAGAATGTCCTACTAGGCAGAGAGCTAGTTTTCACTGAAAAAAGCAAAAATGCAGTGGCTTTCTCAGTTCAGTGTTTAGAAATAGCATTGCATCCACTTATGTGAGGAGGGCAACCTGTGTGATTTGAAGATATTTGTAACCTCCTAGAAAGAAATGAGATAATCCAATTTTAAGTATACTTGTGAATGGAAAAATCACATGTAGGATCCAGTTCTCCTAAGTGTGCTTTGTAAATTTCCCTTTGCATGTCTTTATGTTGTCCTTCCCGTCTGGAGTGCTCACTACTAACCTCCTCTACTGCAAAATTCCTCTGCTGCAAAATTCCTGCTGCTGTTTGGAGGCCTGGTCCAGCCCTGCCTCCCGTGATGAAACCCTCTCTGACAGCTCCAACCTTCTGTGCTGGGTGTCTTCTCTGAGCCTCTGCACCCTCCTTTTCTTCCTGAGTGAGCTATTGCCTATGTATTATTTTCTTCCATGGATACACGTCTCACTCATTTCCTATGATTTAAGAAGAGAAGTCGAGTCTTTGTGTTCTAGCCTGCAATTTTTCACCCAGTGTCTGATGGCACAAGTTATAACATATGTTCAACAAGCAATTTCAAATCAAGGGAGAGTGCCCACCTACCTCAGGAATTCTATACAGCCAAAATCCAACAGAGCAAATAGGATCCTTTCAGTTTTGAGGGTTTTTTATGAATGAATTTGAAGAGATGGATATATAGATGAATAGATACAGAAAAATGAACAAAAGTCATACTCTCTCCTTTAAGGGAGTAACTTACTATACATTCCATGTAAACAAAATCTATAGTAAGATTTCCTCAAATAGAACTCAGGGACCAGTGTTATGAGAAAATTCCCAATGTTAAGAACAAATCCCAGACTACCACTCCTAAAAAAATAAAAAGCAAAGGTCCATTCATTTTTACAGTACAAAAATTTTATTTTTTTTTGTTAGGATAATTTAAAGTTTAAAACTGAAGTAGACATATTCATTTTACAAACAAGATACTCTTTAAGTAAGACCATTAAAAACAGTAAACAAAAAAGCTGTCTTTACAAAAAGCTCTGTGCATAGCAACTTTATACCATATATAACTGACAAAGCAAAACAATAAAATGAAACTGTACAGTTTGAAAATGAGACTTGACTGTACAAAAAGGTAGAGAAGTTAATGGTTTTTAAACCATGCATATTGAAATGTGCAAAGAAAAACTGAGAAGAATTACAATGCTATAACAAAAGAATGAGATAAATAAGGAAGTAAATTGTCCCTTTAAATGAAAAAAGAAATCTTACACAGCTCCTCTTACAAACATAGGAGAGAGTTTGTAGTTACCTATAGAAATACTCGTATTCCAAGTGGCACAAAAAATAACCTGGGGAATGACTGAATAGCAATGACTAATGAGGACAGGGTAGCTTTGCTTTTAATTTATTAGTACACTAAAAATCCTTACACACATTTGTACAATTAAATAGGTCTGTTGCTGCCAGGGTTCTAGCTGAATGGTCAAGGATGTCTGGTATTTAGTTACACGCATTTTTCGGTGTAAAGCTACCAACAAATTCTACAATCATTTTGAAGACAGTACTGCACTCATCTTCATGCAAGAGGAAAATTCACAGGTTCTAAAAGCAATGCTACTGAAAAAAAACATTTCCTTATGTTGGACTGGCTCAAATCCAGGGCTAAACATGCTTAATTTTGTTCTGCCTTCAATTTTGGAAGGTAACGTTCGTATTCCACACATTCTTCCCCTTCCATCAATCAGTCTCACTGGGGAACTTTTTCTCTTATGTTTCCGTGTATTTTGGTGCTTTCAGCCCTGACTATGAGGGACTGTCAGCAGTAGTTATAAGCATGCCAGGTTTCTAAAACCTTGGATTCTCATGTGCATAGAAACAATATAAGTCATACTGGGTAATTCCAGAATGGATTAAAGGCAAATAAGACAGTTGGGGCTGGATAGGTGTAGGGCTGCATCTGTGGGTCAAAGAGAAGGTATGCAGAATTAATGAAGTCATCTAAAATTAGCTGAGACGCACTCATGATGTTTTTCCGTGAGTGCTGCGTCTATTTCTAATGCTGAAATCCCAACCAAGAACCCCAAACTGAGTCTGTGTATAGACTCTACTGTAGTACTAATGAGTCAGGAGAACCCCAACGTGGAAACAAGTGACATCCTCATTGGCAATCCAAATATGCCTGGATATGTCTCTAGGATCACATAGGCTTTCAAGAATCAACCACTATTAGTAGCTAAGGCAAGGTTCTTCTTCCCTAAGAGCTAGTCAGAGAACAATGAAGAGCCTAACAAAGGGCTGGGTAACTGTGCTGCATAGAACACAGATGCCCCTCATCTCTGGATCTCCCATGAATCTGGTCTTCCCTTTCTTTCAGCAAAAGAAGAGGGGATTAGGGCTTTTAATATCCCTCTCCCACACCCCATCTCATTCTTGACTAGAAACAATGACAAGTGGGATAGCTAGGTTTCTCAGGAGAGTTTAATGCCATAAAAGAGG
This sequence comes from Cheracebus regulus, assembly GCA_963574635.1. NCBI lineage: Eukaryota > Metazoa > Chordata > Mammalia > Primates > Pitheciidae > Cheracebus > Cheracebus regulus. The sequence continues at coordinate 251,525 of CAUYQU010094722.1, read as the reverse complement.
AAATTTACAGAGAGAGGAAAAGACCTGGATGTTCTGAGACTGACTCTTAAGAGTCCATGAAACAGAGTTATCTTCTCCAAGTCCTGTTTGTGAAGTTCTATGAGACTATATACGTCTATACTGAATCAGGCACCCAAAGAGGAGGGAGTGGTGGGGTTCTGGTGAGGAAAAATTCCCAAAGGGTCCCTTAGTTAAGAAAAGTCTGTGGTTTTGGCTCTGCTAGAAGGTGAGACGCTTCTTTCCTTGGGATGGTGAAAGCCTGAGACACCCTCAAACATGGGAATTCTTTGGACTGCTCAGGGGAGAATGTTGAACGCTAATAAGAATTTTTAAAAAATATTCACAAAGCCTGTGGACTATTTAGAAATCAGATGGAGCTGGGAATGAATTGATGGGTTGGAGTATTTTTGCATGTGCTAGAGTCGCTGTTTCATTAGGTTGTTCTGTGGGAATCTGCATGTTCTTGCCCGTGGGTCAATAAAATGATGGAAAAGGGGGGTTGCAGGACAGGGGATAAGAATCTAGTAAGTAACTGCAGTAATAATCACACACCTTTAAAACTTGGTACTACATGTTTGCATCATTTTCATTTTACATCAGGAAGAGAAATTCATCTCTTCCAAAAAAAAAAAAAGGTCTTAATTTCTACCTCTACTTACAATAAGTTACACGTTTATTTATTTAAATAATTGTAAAACATTTTAAAATTTTTCCCTTTTTTTGTTCATTTTCTGTTTAAAGAGATTAAGCTATAATCAAACACACATACAACATTTCATCATTCGATTCAGGTTTTGTTTTAAGAAAGTCTTCCATGCTGGTACCCTGTTTTGTTCAATTTTTTTTCTGCATAAACTAAATTGGTATCTGAAAGGCTTCATAGAAAATAGAAACTTTCAACTTTTTTTCCTACAAAGAAAAACAAATAGTATCCAAAATATTAAGCATTAATTGTTTGCCAATTTTTTTCTTAAATATTTTACAAACATAGGAAGGTGGTTTTCATAATGTTCATAACAAAGAATTGCATTTCTGCTTTTAGCACTGACTACGTCAATGACATGTTTTGTCCTTGTCCCCAAGAGGGTCCGTTTGTGTAGCCACCATCAGAGCTTTAGGAGGACGTGGGACCAAGTAAGATGCCGGCTCCTTGCAGACCCAAGTGTTCGTGTGGGGCACCACTCCCCCCCTCAAAGAGCTCATAGTGCTTTCTTCATTATTGGTCCATCAGAGTAAGTAGTTTTGTGCTATAAGAAAGCAGTTCTTCTTTACATCGGGGGTACGACAAGTCCGGTCATGGCTGCAAGGAAAGAGTGGCACAGGAATGAGATGTGGTGACTTTTTATATTCAAGGCTATGACACAGAGTGAGGGAGATGGGATGGGAATGATAGAGTCTGATGACATCCAGGGAGACGGTGCCCTCAGCTGATATGAGGAGCAGTTCTCCAGGTCTGGTCTAGCAGACAGCCCATCAAAGGCACTGAAGCCTTACGGAATAACAGAAATACCCAGAAACCTTATTGAAGTTTTCCCTGGGAGGCCAGGAGTTACATTTTGTTTTATATTAATGGGTTGTATAAATGAGATAACAGATGTAAACATGTAAACTAAACTGTAATATATGCATGATGTATTTTTTTATTTGACTAAAATAATTAGCAGATTATACTGTTCCAAATCACTTAGTTGGAACAGGAAAGGAAATTCCACGTGCCCAGCCTGTTGATTTACCAGGGCATCAGTTATAACAAATCAGGATTTTTATCCAGCCTACACTTCTTTGGTGAGTGCTTTTTTTTTCTTTTTTAAATTAGCTCGTCTTCCTTTGGTGCTCGCTGCTGATGTGTGATGCTTGTTGCGAATGAATGCTGATTACTGCAATAGAAGACTTTGTTTAGTTTCTCAATTCCCACTCTTTTATTTTTGGGTGGAACCTGGCTCTGTGACCCAGGCTGGACTGCAGTGGCGCCATCTCAGCTCACTGCAACCTTCTGGGTTCAAGAGATTCTCCTGCCTTTACCTCCTGAGTAGCTGGGACTACAGGTGCATGCCACGATGCCTGGCTAATTTTTATATTTTTAGTAAATATGAGGTTTCCCCATGTTGGCCAGGCTTGTCTTGAACTCCTGGCTTCAGGTGATCCACCCACTTTGGCCTCCCAAAATGTTGGAATTACAGGTGTGAGCCACTGCACCCAGCCCCCAGTTCGCACGCTTCATCACCCTATATAAATGCAGCATCCAATTATTTCTCCCTCCATTGAGTCAAGAGGATTTGGACAATGCCTGTCTGGGTGGAATCACTTCTGAGGGTTTCCCTAGGTATGGCAAATAAAGCAGCACCAGCACAATGTAGAAAAATCCCACAGCAAAATATATTCCTCCGACTTCGGCTTTCAGAACATGAGCGCATGGGATTTTCATGTTCTTGGAAAATGGCAGAATAGTTTCCTTGCATCAGAATCTTTAAAATCATACCTAGCATTTGATTCTTTGCATTTTATTATCTACAGCATCGAAGGAATTATTCAATATAATAGAAGCATTTTGCTGAGCGTTGCTTCCTAAGCTTCCAAGCAAATGGCTGAAATTCTGTGTTTCTCAACCTTTCCATCTCTCTCTCCTCTCTCATACTCTCTGCCTCTTTTTTCCCACATCACCTAGTCCTCTCGGGCAACATTGTCAGCCATCTCTTTCCCTGCCCATACAGCCTTTATTGAATGTTTGTGAGATCTGGATTAAGGTCTTACACAGCTAGCAAAGCCTTAATTATTTTTGCCTGTATTACTATATATTGAATCAATGTAACTTTTCAATAAAGGCGGTTCAATTCTGGACACTCCCTGATTTAGAGATACAGCAACCCTAGTAATTATCCCAGAGTGTAGAAGGTTTTTTCTTTTCTTTTTTTTTTTTTCTTGGAGGGAGCTGGAAAATGAATCAGACACATAGTATGTAATATTATCTCAACAATCTATGCTCATCAACTGGAAGTGCCTGATAAATGAGGTGGAAGGTGGAACAATGAATGCTATACGTAGAGCTCTCTGGCAGTGGATTTCTGACTCACATTCTGAACTTCAATTTGTCTATTATATTTAAAACTTCTGATTGGGCATGGTGGCCCATGCCTGTAATCCCAGCACTTTAGGAGGCTGAGGCGAGAGGATCGCTTGAGCCCAGAAGTTCAAGACCAGCCTGGGCAACATGGCGAAAACCCATGTCTACAAAAAATACAAAACTTAGGCATGCACTACCATGCCTGACTATAGTCCCAGCTACTCAGGAGGCTGAGGTGGAATAATCTCTTATTGATCCCAGGAGGTCAAGGCTGCAGTGAGCCATGATAGTACCACTGTACTACAATGTGAGTGACAGAGACTATCTCCAAAAGAATAAAAATCCTCACCCTATTCCTTTTTCTGGGTGCTCAGAGAGACACCAGAAGGGCTTACGGAACAGCAGAGATGCTAAAGGAACAAGATCCCCTATATATCCCTTCCTCCTAGTCCCACATCCAGACTGGGTAGCCTTGAGCTGTGCTAGGTGGGGGCTCTGACTTTTTGCTTGTAGAAACCATAGCCAACAGACAGAAAGCAATAATCTCTCTTTGAACCAAGTGGAAAGTAGGTATGGGTGTAAAGAGAAAAATTTCACTATCATTGTGCTGGAGACACAGTGGGCTGCCAGAGCACAACCCAGATGTCTGGGTTCAAGTCATCAGATACTTCCTGTGTGGCCTTGGGTGAACCACTTATCTAGGAATGATGACAATGGCATGAGTTGAAGGAGACACTTCTTGTAAGGCACTCAGTTCGGCATCTTGCCTGTAGTGCTCGGGATAGCAAGCCTCAGAGAGTATGGGCTGCACATGCCTTTGCAGACAATGCTGTCTAGAGAAGGGCCCCCCCTCAGCCTGTGATCACCCAGGCACTCAGCCCACATTTTCATCCTCCCACTGTCTTTCTCTAAAGAGATGGAGCTCCCTGTCCAGCAGGATTCCGAGAGCTCAGGATTTTTTTGTTCAGTGACTGTGCATTAAATGTCAGCTTGGTTTCTTCCTTCTCTCTACTCCAGGGAACTTCACAATGCTGGACATTGAGCTTCCATGCACCTGGTGTAAAACGAGGAAGAGCAGAAGGTATGATCTCTGAGGACATCCTTTGTCAACCCATGCCTCCTCTCGGCCAGGCTGCGGGAAATATCTGTTACCTTGCGTAGACCTTCACATAAATTAAGTCTGTAACAACTTTGAGGATAGCTATTGATTTTCTATTTAACAGACTGGGAAAATGAGGCTCAGAGAAGATAATGGCGTACACAGATTCACATGGCTCAGAAAGAGCTGCACTAGAACTCAGCACACGACTGGTGACATCATGGCCAACGCTCTTCCAGTGGCTAATACCTTTAAGGTTGTCCTCAGGATTCTCTCTTATTTCTCCACACATCACTTAATATTTTCATAGGTTTTTTACAATTTCTTTTTAGGCTACTGCCCTAAATCGACAGGTGCTTTTATTTCTCTCCTCCCACACCTCCTCCAAAAATTTTGTCATTTAAAAAGACAACATATGGGGTGTAGTGTATACTGCATAGATAGCTGGTGCAACAAAATCTCAAAAATCACCACGAAAGAACTTATCCATGTCATCAAAAACTACCTCTACCCCCCAAAACTATTGAAATTTTCTTTTTTTTAAAAAAAACCTAACCTATAAATTTTTTAAAAAATCTTTTAGCTATGGGGTCTTGATGTGTTGCACAGGTTAGGCTCAAGCAATCTTCCTGCCTCAGCCTCCCAGGTATCTGGGACTATAGTTGTGTGCCACCACACCTGGCCCCTTCTTTTAAAGGTTCAAATCACCAGAGGAATGTGGAGGGAACTGAAGGATTCAAATGAGGTTTGGAACCTTGCAGTGACTCTAGAAATGAAGCTAGAGCCTGTGCCTACATGCAACTAACCAAATCATTACTCCAATAAACCTATCAGGAACATGCTGCTCAGCCCAAGCATCCTGAGGGCTGGTGACCAGAAGTTTGGGTAGCTGGGGACCCTGGAGAAGGTCTTCTGGCTGTTTCTGCTGCAGCTGCCTCAGAGGGAACCTAAGACCAAGCAAGGTTTTCTTCCAGCTTTTTCGGCTGATTCAAACCTGACTTCAGTAACACCACAGGAGCCTTGTGCATGCAGGAAGAGGTGGGGTAAGGATGACAGGCCGTGGGAGTCTGTACAAAACTTGTCCTGGCCACCCTGGAGGCTGAGAGCCAGGCAAAATAGACAGAGAATATCTGAGACAACCAGTTCCACCTCCCTGCGAGAGAGGAGGTGGGGAAGGGGTGACAAGTGGAAATCAAGTATGCTTTTTTCCTTTAAGTGAACCTGAACATATCTGCTAAGTGGCCAGGAAGGAGGAAAGGGCTGCATCCAACCCATCTTCCTCCCAACCAATGCAGAGGAAAGCCTGCACCCCTCCTTGGTCTGTCTCAATCTGCATTTTGCCAGTAAGACTAGTTGAGCCTTCACTCAGTTTAAGATCCATGAATAAAACTAGAGGACTTAAAAAAAGGAAACATCAACACTGAAGAGGTCGGAAAGTACGGTAAATATTCAGCAATCATTTTCATTTCCCCATCTGGAGATGAAGGCATCATGGAAAAAGCTCTGGGCACATCCCCTAAGAATGGGATGGAAACCACTGGTCTTTGATGAAAGACGGAGCAGGTGGAGACACTTAGATACAGGCTCAGCCTATTTCTCTATGAATTAGACATCTGGGTGAAAATCCCTGCCAAAAAAATCCATCAAATTTCCAGATGTTTCCAACTACCCACACATTGGGTGGCAGTTAGACCCAGCTTGTCTAGTTAGAAGGAAAAGAATTGTCAGCAATGCTTCTGAGTGCTGGGTTTTCCATTCTGGTTTTGACAGTTTCTTTGTCCTGTCACTTGACTTCCAGAAGACACCATCATCTCCAGTGTTGGGATAGCTCAGGAACCTAAGGTACCTCTCAGAGCTCTGCTCAGCCGCAAGAGGAGAATGACCTCTCACACCTGTCCCAAAATAATTAGGAACCTACACTCTACCATCAAACCACCAAGCAGATGCCATCCCGAGGACAGTGCACCCAACCAAGGTTCCCTATGAAGCACTGCTGACCTCACAGGCTTTGATCCATGAGGGGTTAACAAGATCTCTCCCCTTTTTAGTTTTATCCAATGCTGCTTATTGTAAACGTTTTTGTGTCAAGACATGAGAGGAGCAGCCTAAAAGTAAAGCGGGTTGCCACCGAGCCCCGGTCCTCAGCAGTTTCCAATTGGCTCTTTTGTTTTTGGCTGCCCCCCCCCATCCATGATGAGATGATTCAATTCTCATATACTCATCACATTTGTGTTATGTCATGCCATGTTATATTTTAGAACATTGCTCAAAAATGGGTTTGATGGATGACATTGATTTTTGTTCTTAGAAACTGTATGTCTTTACCTCTTTTTTCTCTACTCTCCACAACTCCCTACTCAGGCACCTGCTATCAATTTGACTTGCATGTAACTAGAATTCTCAGAACACGTTGGTTGCTCCTTCTGGCTTCTGTCCACGTGTGTGAAGAGGACATGCAGGCACTGTGACAGTAAGCAGAAAGCACCATGTGGCATCCTGTGGGGTGACTGGGCATTTTCTGAGAGAGAGCAGAATGGCTTTGTGGACAGCATAGGGCTGGGAAGTCCAGACACTCCTCAATTGTATGTATGGCTCTACCGTGGTTGATTCCATGACCTGCAGAGTTTGCTGATGTTTGTTTTCCCCCATCTTGCTTTGTGTTATTATTTTTAGAGATAGAGTTTTGCTCTTGTTGCCCAGGCTGGAGTGCAATGGCGTGATCTCCACTCCCTGCAACTTCCACCTCCCAGGTCCAAGTGATTCTCCTGCCTCAGCCTCCTGACTAGCTGGGATTACAGCACCCACAGCCACACTCGGGCTGATTTTTATATTTTTAGTAGACATGGGGTTTTCCCCATGCTGGCCAGGCTGATTTTGAACTCCTGACCTTCAAGTGATCCATCGGCCTTGGCCTCCCAAAGTGCTGGGATTACAGGCATGAGCCACCGCACCTGACCCCATCTTGCTTTTAGATGGATTCCTTGCCTGGCTGTATGAGTCATTCATGTCCCATGATGAGAAGAGCAAAGCATCTCTTTGGAGGTAAATGGCTGGAGTTCCTACTTTGCCAACACTAAGGTACACCGTGTCATGTGTCTCCCCAAAGTAGAACCCTCACCTACCTCTGAATCCATTTCCATTGCCACTGGAGCAGGCAGGTGAAGGAGAGCCTTGGGGCCTGATGACAGGGGCAAAGGCACTCTTCTGTTTGACAGCAGGAAAAACTGAAGAGGAAAATGGGAGGATGGAGGATGTACTGGAAGATCCAACAGTGGGACTCGATGACATGACTAGAAAGCAAACACACGATCCTCATTTAGAAATTAAGATCTTCCTTCAATTCACACATTTGGCATACAGTTATTGAGAAATTGTTAATTTCCAGGCATTGTTCCACATTGCAGGAATTAAAAAAAAGTTGAATGTGACAACATTCCTACCCTGTCCAGTGGGAGGAATAGACACATAAAACAACTAATATGGTAATGATCCTATTAGAGGAAGGTACCCAATGCCCATGAGATGCAGACAGCCAAGGGCTCTTCTGCTTGGGAGAATTAGGAAGGCGTCTTCAGGAAGTGACGTTGGACCAGGTCTTCATTCAGGAGTAGGTCTTCATTCATGAGTATAAGCTTGGCAAGAGAGAAGACTGACACCAAACATGTGTGAAAAATCATCAAATCTACCCAGCAATGGAAATCACTTTTACACCCTACAGAAAGTCCTATCTGGGAGCTATGTGCCTCCTCGGTAACTTCTAAGGCTCCAGGGGTTTGGTCTGTAGGGTTAACATCTTCTCTGAGAGTGCCATCTCTGTGGGCCACTTCCTCATTAAATGTAAAAGTTTATTAACATTCATAAGATTGCCTCCCTCTCCCATACTTGCAGTGCTCCTGGGAAATATAGCTGCAAGTCAGTCTCCCCTGACACAATGTTAAGAAAAAAAACACCAATATTAATGACATTAACATTAAAATGACTTAAGGGAAACCAAAAGCTGAGGTTATAATTTTAGAAAACTAAAAGCAGTTTACACGATGAAGTACTCCAACAAGTTACATCACTGCAAGATGACAATTTTATCTTTTATGTTCAACTTAAGAGAGGAGTAAACTAGAGTACACAAGGGTAAAACTCTTAGACATAACACCTTATACTATAAGGTCAAGTTCTAGGCACTTGGGTTACCATAATTCCCAGAATTTTGAACCGTCCAACTCACATGACCTGATAAAAGTATTGTTGGAGCCTAATGACAAAGCCCAGCAGTGCTCACTCTAGCTTTGTATTTTCAATGGACCAACTGTCTTTGAAAGTGAGGACATGGGCAAGACTTATGACCGAAAGACCAAGTACAAGGTAAGTTGAAGATCAGATGTTCTGATGTCCATGGACGACTCTACCCTCATTTCCCCTCCCTCCCTATAAAAATATATTTTGGGCCATGTCCACCCAATTGCCTGTATAAAGCACTTATAGCACACCGTCCCATATGATGTCTTTTATGGCTGAAATAAAATCCACAGACTTCAAAAGAAGAGCTTTCTCTAAAAACTTCTTATCCTTAAAGTAGTCTTGAGTTAAGGAGCTATGCATCTGAGTACATAGGGGAGCATCACACACTGGGGTCTTTTGGGGGAGCTAGGGGAGGGACAGCAGGGGTGGGGAGGTTGGGGAGGGAATAACATGAGGAGAAAGGCGAGATGTGGGTGATGGGGGGATAGAGGTAGCAAACCACATTGCCATGTATGTACCTATGCAACAATCTTGCATGATCTGCACATGTACCCCATAATCTAAAGTACAATTAAAAAAAAAACTAGAAAGGAGAACAAAGTTCTGGAAGAATCTCATGTAATACTTGAATATGTAAATGAATAAAAGCACTGTTGGGCTAATTTGTATCATAAGATAGGACACAGAGTTAAGTATTAGGAGTGTGTCTTATTCATGGTTCTGAACAAAATCTCTTCTAGCCTTGGGTTTGGCATTAGTGAAATAGAAAAAAGGCAAAAAAGCAAAAGGCCAGAAAACCCCCCACTAAGGCACAGAATTAGAGGCCAAAGAGAAGATGAGACTTAGGAGGCCCTGATTCTACCATGGTCCAATATCTGTGGTACTAGATAATCCACGTGGGCCCCCAAATGGTGCCTTGGTTTCTGTGTCTACAACAGCAGAACCTCCTCTCAGACATCACCATTGAAGAGGTTTTTATGATGTGAATGAGGCATTCACACACACACCATTCCATTTATATTCAGCAAATGACTCACTAGTATAGATAATTATTTTCTAATAACAGATTTCAATGGAAAGTAGGGCCCATTAGATCAAAAATGGTTCCTTCGCAGTGGGAGAAGAAACACCTCAAGCTTTACTAAGTAACATGAAGGAAGTGTTGCAGAGTTGAATAAACACTTGCCTGTTTTAAATATTTCTTACAACAATTTTGTAAAAATGCCAAAATGCATTCAAATTAATTTAAAATTTGATGCAACTATAATAAAACTACTAAAAGGAATTTGAATGTTTGCATTTCGGTAAATACAATTATTGTGTTTGTTTCAAAAAACACTGTAAGAGACAGGAAGCTTTGTTTAAAAATTTTCTTACATAGTAAGAAGGCACTTATCTTCATCTGTGAAATCACAGTTGTACTAACCAGAAATAGACAAATCTTTAGAGTACAACAGAGTTCAGAAACAGACCTGGGTATAGATGGGAAATAATTAAGTTGACATTTCATATTAGTAGGAAAATAAATGCATGGAAAAATACACTAACCATTTGGAGACTAAGTTTAGAGTACTTATGTGAAACACTGAAGTAAATATGAATAGATTAAAATTTCATTTTTAAAAGCAGAATTGTAAAAGTGCTAGTAGAGATACTAGGGTGGTTAGAAGTTCACAAGATAGGTCTGCCACATAACAAAAAACTTCTACCACAAACACAGTAAGGCAAGTGACAGATTAAGAAAAATATTTGCAACACTTATTTAGATATGCTCATATCCTCAATAGTTCATAAGTTTTCATAAGTTAATTGGAAAAAGAAAAACGCTCCAAGAGAAAAATGGGCAAAGGACACACAGAAAGAAAATCAGAAATAAAAATCAGCAAGAGAGATCCATATAGACACACTCAAACTGATTCGTGATAAAATGCTAAAGAAAACAGTAACAAGATCTTATTTTCCACTTACTAAATAGATAAAGAAAAAATTAACAGGGTGGAGAAACATACATTCTTTCTTTTCTGAGGGAAGAATTAACCTCTCTGAAGGGACGCTGGCAATATATATCAAAGTATTTTTAAATGTGCACATCCTTTGACCCACTAATTTAATCTCTAGAAATTAATCCCAAGGAGATAGTCACGACTGTGCCAAAAATAATAGGTTCAAGGGCATTTTTATAATAATGAAAAATTGGCAAGTAAGTGACCCACAATAGGGTACATAATATTTAGTGTATGCAACAGAATGTGATGCCAATATTAAAACTAACATTATAGAATATTTAATCACATGGAAATAGACACCTCTTCAGATAAAAAAACAGATTACATAACACACATATTAAGCTCCCTTTACTTTTTAAAAATAAACATAGCAAAATTCTAGAAGGATGTGGTACACATCCAAAATTTTAGCAGTGATATCTCTGACAGGATTATGAATATTCTTAAATGTATTGCTTTCACTTGTCCATATCTTCAGAATTTTCTACAACAAACATATTACTTTTAATGCACAGTAGGAGAAACCAGTAAAGGCTATTAGATTTTAAAAAGACAAAATCTCTTATTTCTTTTGGAAGAAATAAATAATACAATCCTTAGCAATAGGCATAATGGCATTTAAAAATCATTTTAACTTTCCTTTTTCACTTACTGCCTATACACAAAGTTGTCTGTTACACACTATAACACCACTCCCTACCCTGCCCACCAAGAATGCAAGAGACAAATAAATCCTCACATTCCTGGAAAACGCTTGACAATTGCAGTCAACTTTTAAAAGAACACATCACTCCTCATATCTCTGTTCCGCATTCTTATGACCCGGGCCTGTATCACTGATGGATTTGATGGAGCCCAGCTTCCTCTCTGTGACTTTGGTAATTTTACTGCTTTTCTTCCACCCTGTCTTTCATTGATCTTATGGCAGAATCTCATTAGCCATGCATCAGAGCAGACACTGCAATTTTCAAAATGTATCTATCCATGACTGGAAGGCTATCCTTTAAAAATTAACAATGATTACCTCTGCATAGACACAGAGTGTGCCATTTTTCTTTCCTCCTTTTTACTTCTGTGTGCTTTTCAAGACATCTGTAATGAGAATACTACTATTTTAGTAGATTTTCTTTTCTGAAGAAGTGGAAAGATCAGAATTCAAAGAGGTGGTTCTTACGGTGGGAGTATGCTTTCTTTTAAAAATTATTTTCATACGTTCTATGTTTTCTATAATTTTAATATTTTACAACAGAAAAACGTCTTAATATTTTTGAAACTATAAAACGATGGAAGCCCCAAGCAAGGTCTAACACTGAATGTAATGTAGGAATCTGTGAGGACAGGTTGGATTCCTGCCTGTATGGATTCTGTCCCAAACTCTGCACAGGCTTGGTGGCTATTCTGCTTTGGAAGAAGTGGTCCCCATGGGTGTTACAGGCTTGTTAAATAGACAATCTTTTGGGACTGCAGAGAGAACCATTTTAGGAAAGTTGATCGCATGTACTTCCAATTGAGAATTTCTCTGGACATCTATCTCTCTATGGATAGGGGCCAAAGTAAAGGCAAATACGTCTGGCCCAGAAATCTGTGTGGACATGGGGAGTTAAGGAAAAACCACTTTTCTTTGTACAAGGATTGATTGGCTTGCATAGTCTCAGCTGGAACTCACTGGGCACATATCCTCCTTTGCATCGAGCCATTGCATTTTTTGGAGCTAAGGGGTCTGTCAGCATTTCATTATAACCCCCTATTGTCAGGAGTTTAGAATTCGGCTATAAAAACTTGCACTGAGCTGGAACTTGGCACATACTGCCAGGAAGTGGAGTTTGTATGTAAAATTGAAAAAACATCTGTTTGGCCATTTTTTGAAGTAGTGCAAGAGCAAAAACAGTAAAGATGCAGGCTTCTGATACTCTACATTGGCTGTCATGCAAGTCAAACTTGACCGAGAAGCTTGGCTCTATTTCTTTCTTTTTTAGGATCTCTGGCAAGTATTTGCTCTGTGGCATGGTCCAGCCATATCAGATGCATTAAAAAAATCATAGAATTGTGTTTTCAGACACAAGCAACTGAATCGACAAAATGCTTTCCCCTGGGCTTTTCTTTCGTGTATTTCCCAGAGAAGTAAAGTCTTGGCCAGCTAGAAATACAGGTCAGGTGCTATTGTAATGAACTCCACTGGGTATTCAGTATTTTTGGAGTAGGGGAATTTGATTGTAATGAATTCACTGTTTGGAATTTCATTGCTATCCTGCAGCTCCTTCAGACCCTCCCTCCAAAAGTGAAGGTGCAAGCCATCACACCAGATCCAGTAGGTACAAGGAGGAGGTCTTGCCCAATCTCTCCTTCCCTCTCCCAGGTGGGCAGAGTCCCTTCCTCTTTTTTCTATTCTGTGTCCACCATCTCATTTTAATGGGTAATTAGATTTGAGGTGTTACTAGTTTTCTTGTGGCAGTGGGTTTGGGTGATCATGAAAGAGCAGCAGAAGTTGTCACTGATGGGAGTCGAAAGGGTTTCTCTCTACCAAATGAATTATTTAGGAAGAAATATTAAGCAATTAACACCTAACTATGCATTTTCATTCATCTTTTTTTCTCTCCTTTCTTCTCCACCCTCTTCACTACCACACCACATACTGTATTATAAAAGTGATCATTTTTTATGTACAAAACCAACTGTGATTCAACCTCATTCCTACGTACATAAATTATGAAATTTCCACTTTTGTAGACCAAAAATGGCCAAATAGAGGGAATTTCACATGGTTTAGCCTAATATTATACTATAAATATGTTAAGTATTTCTTATATTATTGAATGATCTAAAAACATGGTATTCTGAGTGTGATGATGTGATCTAGTCCCTTTTTTACTGGCTATGAACTCTTAAGTCATTTAATAGCTCTTCATCTCTTACCAGGGAAAATGATAATAATGATTGTATCCATGTCACAATCATGGATACAATGTTGTGAGGTTCTGCCTGGACTCTAGATGTCAACATGCTTTTCAAGCTAAAGTGGAGTGTAATTAATCTTATTGTTTTCACTATTATAACATTGTTTACACAATGGATCTCTTGTCATTGCGTCATTTGTAGGGGTTGTTAAAGATGTGGTCTCTTTACCACACCAGATACCTTCTCCAAGAGAAAGCACGGGAAAGACCTCCCTAACATCTCAGTGACAGAAATAGCCACATTTCTTCTAAGTTACTTTAAAAAATAATGTGTGGACATAAAATCTTATAACAAATAGTGTTTCTCTCTTTGCTTGAGCCTCTTGTAAACTCAGAATGAAATCAACGGCTCCCTTGAATAGACCAAGTGGCACTAATGCTTGCCCTGGCATTTATCTAATTTCCTGAGCCATATTAGTTTCTTTTAGCTTATTTTCTTGTTAGATCCTGTTTTGTACTTTCATATCACCTATTTGACTGCGAGAATTCCCCCCAAACACTTCCTGAAACAAGATAAGGTAAAAACGAATCAAGCAATCGTTTATTTCTCTAGACCAACTGTTATCTAATTAACTTGGGTCATCTGACAAGACAACACAGAACTCATGTCTTTGCAGTAAGAAGATTTTTGTTGTACTAGAAGAACTAACCTCTACTCCCCTTTGCTGCTTCGTACTGTGTCTTTATCTCATCATGTAGAGTGTATGAATCCAATCGATAATCCAGAAATAATTCATACATGTGTGTCCCCAGGAAACTGAAAGTTCAAAGTCTATGAAAGGCAGCTTCTGTGACATGTCAGTTCCTAGGCTATGGTGAACATGGCCGTGTGCTACCCTTGACATGACCTTGCTCTTGGCACAAGGAAACCATACTGGGTGAAAAGAAGGCAAGGTGCAGAGTCTTGCAACAAGACCCAGCATTTCAAGAACACTCTATTCAATCACTTCAGCCTCTTCATTTCAGCTTGTCCCCTGGCCTAAACTATTCCCTGGGTAGGTTTGAAAACTGCACTCTCTCAGGCTCCTGGGACCATTGTGTAACTTCCCGGCATTACCTCCCAAAGCAACCCAAGTGGGGTTTTCACAACTTCCCAGAGCAGGGACTTTGCTGCTAGACCACAGATTAAGATGAAGAGGTTCTGTCTCAATATATCACATGACTGCACGCAGTCAACTTCCACCTCTCTGGAGGTACTGAAAGGAGGGGAAAACCAGGTCACAAAGTCAAAAAGAAGCGTGGTGCGATATACAAAATAGCTCAAAGTCATCGAGTCTATGCCCAAATTATTAACCTGCTCTACTCTAGCTATGTGATCTTAAGTCAGAAAACTGCGGTGAAACCAAACTTCCTTGTCTATAGCATAACGATCAAGTTCTTATCAGAAAGTTCTCACAGAGATTTAATATTACATCTGCAAGTGCCTAAGAGTACACATATTGTTAACTGAAATGGAATCTTAATTCCTTGCTCCCACTTACATAGGCCACACATGCTCTTTCTTTATAAAAAGGGAATGGTTTCAATCCTTTTCTTTCCCCAAAAGGCCTTGAGTAACCACGTGAGCCAAAGTCCAGCTAAGAGAAAAGAACAAAAAGCAGGAAGGATGCTTCATCTGGAAACTAGGCTGCTCCCTGACAAGTTAGGAAGATTTACAAATGCAACTTTTCTCCCAAAAGTTTGAATAGTCAAGCCCAGAGACAGAAAACCACAGAGGGCCAGAGGGATGGAGTGGTCACTTACTTCCATAAGGAGAGCCGGTCGGTGAGCCGTTTAGAAATCCTGGTGATCCTGGAACACCCAGGTTGGCCATGGGGACGTTGCTGTAGCCATTCATACTGTTACTGGAGGTACTGTAATTAGACTGTTGAGGCGTGGAGCTGGAAGAGTATCCCCGTGGAGAGATGCTGCTTGTGTTGCGGATGTATCCTTGGCCACAAAGAAAGAGCCCAGGTCAATCAACAGGCATACACCGTCAGGCCACATGTGGCCAGCACAGGTCCACATTGGCCCCAGACTATAGAATGCCACCAGCTGCCCCAGGCACTTGTGGGAAGTGTGCAGTCCATCTTCAGCCTTTTAGACCTTCCTCTCTCTTCCCCATCTATGCAAGGCCGTGCCCTTCATCCTCCTTTTCATTCAAACCTGCACTCAGCACCTCCAGCTCACACCAACCAGCGAATGGCTAATGGCAGTGTGGAGTTCCCTCTCCCAAATCATACTTCTATGACACTGAAGTCCAGTAAGATATGATTAGTGTCACTGAGAAAAGCATTCTGTGGTCAAGTTAGGCTGGGCAGATGTTATGCACTGTAGCTATTTCTTGACGATTCATATACAAAAGGCCTAGAGAATAAACTGCTTTCACTTTGCTAGCCTAGTGTCTGCCAGATTTAACATGCCATAGTATCTTTTGGCAGGGCCTGCAGGGGGAAGGTATGTTAACCTCTCTGGGGCCAACTGTATTCTATGGAACAGTTTTAGAAATGTTAGTTCAACGTCATTGCCATATCCTAGGTGCAAGTGGGGAATCATTTTCATTCAAAAAGTGTTGAGTTTTCCTAAAATGTGCTACTCTTTGACCTAAAACTTTGGGGCATCAGCAGTGAGTGTGGGGGACCCAGTCTATGCCTGGGATGAGGAAAGGAGTGAGAAACCACAGCACAGAGATACCGTATCATGTGTCCTGAAATAAACCACTTTGGTGAACTGTCTCTAAAACTATTTAGGAAACAACCCAAATTTGTCACCAGATGATAAAAAATTTGATGTTTTGTCTATGGGCCCCATGTCTACAAAAACAAAAGTAATAATATGTCCTACCTACTGTTTTTTTGAGACAGGGTCTCGCTCTGTTGCCCTGACTGGAGTGCAGTGGCACAATCATGGCTCATTGCAGCTGCAACCTCCTGGGTCAATCTATCCTTCCACCTCAACCTCCCAAGTAGCTGAGACTACAGGTAAGCACTACCACACCTGGCTAATTCTTGTAGATACAGGGTTTCACCATGTTGCCCAGGTGGGTCTGAAACTCCTGAACTCAAGCAATCTGCCCACCTCAGCCTCCTTAAGTGCTGGGATTACATCATACCTGGCCCACCTACTCTTTTGTAAAAACTTACCCTGGGCAAAAAAAATGAGGAATTCTTTTCCAATGAATAAATAAAATTAGAAAAACAACTATCCCAATGTTAAGGACTTCATTAGGAACATTTACTCCTTTTAAAAATGATTCATGACATATTTAGACTTAGCACTTCAATCATAAAATCAATGGCAATGCAAAGATCTTTACAGGATCTGCTTCACATGTAAGAGCACAGCTGTCTTTATCTTGGTTTATTGTTATATATTTGTATATGAGATAATACAAAATAGGAGTTACTAAATAAAATCAATTCGCTCTTGTTTACTAGGAAGAGAAATCTGGGTATCATAAATAATGGCAATAATCAGCTTCTTTCCAGTATTCAATCTGATAATCACAATAGCAGATGCATAAATTTATTTTCAATTAATACCTGCAAATCTATTTTCCATAAGCCCAAATCCTTCTAAATTCATAATACTCAATTCTTTTTTTTTCTTTTTTCTTTTTTTTTTTTGAGACAGGGTCTCGCTCTGTTGCCCAGGCTGGAGTGCACTTTCACACTGCATGTACACTCACATTCAGCTTCAGCTCATGCACAGTGTGCCAGCACACCCCACTGCTCACTGCAGTCTCCACTTCCCAGGCTCATGCAATCTTCCCATCTCAGCCTCCCGAGTAGCTGCAACTACAGGTACCCACCACCACATCTGGCTATTTTTTTTGTAGAGATGGGTTTTCGCTCTGTTACCCAGGATGGTCTCAAACTCCAAGGCTCAAGAAATCTACCTACCTCAGCCTCCCAAAGTGCTGGAATTACAGATGTGAGCTACCATGCCCAGTCATGATCCTCAATTTTCTTAAATATTTCCAGACATTCTGCCTGGTACCTAAGAAGCTCAGACTCTAATAATGTATCATCTATAATCTTGAAATGATTGTATTGCCTATCTGCAGACACACTGTTGGACCTTTATGACTCAACCTCTGACTCCATCCACTCCAGCAGAACTTACTTTTTAAATGAATCAGACATATTTGGATTTTGATTCTAAGAAAGGTGGTACCTTGATTATTTCCTTGTGTTGACTCTGAGATGCTGACCCCAAGCTGGCTGCCATAGGAGTTGATTCCCATCATGCCACTGTGTGCTGGGGAGCTTGAGAGGGCTGGAAGCTGGCTGGGATTCCTGGGGACGCTGTAGAGGGCTTCAGCAATGTCTGCGGCTCGCTTCAAAATGATGTCCTACAAAACGACAGGCTAATGTGAGCATTCTATCCAGCATAAAGTGCAAAACTCAATAAAGGGTAGGATATGAGAATCTCACCTGGTTATTGTGTGGTGTGCCATAAAGGGCTTCCACTAAATCGGCAGCTCTTTTCAATAGCATTTCCTGGACAACAAGCAAGGATGAGGTATTGTCAAAGGCAAAATCCAAAATGGCAAACAAAAGAAAATTATAGGCAAAAAAGAAATCCACACATCCCTCCCAAAATGTAAGTAATTAGCCAAGAGGTCCTATATTTGGTTTGACAGTGAGAATACCATTTTACATATAAATCTCTCTATAAATACATATGTCTATGAAATTTGCCTCTGTAAAATGGCTCCATAAATGGATGTGTTACCAAAACAAAAAAACAACTGGGAATGGAGTTGTTTAAAATAATTGAGAGTGAAGTTAGTTAAAATTAAAAATGTCATGGAAATTCTATTAAATGCTACTTTCAGCCCATTCTGTTTTAAAAACCTAGTCCTCTAATTAACCAAATATTCTTAAAATGATGGATGGATTTGAGTTTAGCTGCTTGCCAAGGAGTTGTCCAGAGTACTGAAATTATCTTGGCAATGGCTTCTGCAAAATTTTATTCTAATAAAGATGAATTCTTTCAATAATATTTCCCCCTGTACACACTTTAACCAGAGAGAATTAGTAATCACGAATCCCTTTCCTCTCATTTTGCCTTTTCCACCTCCTGTTTTTTTACAGCCTTTTAAATTGCTATTAACCTACTTTCCAGATAGCATCTAATTTAATGGCGGGGCTAGGGATTTTTCCAGGAGGAAAATAAAGGCGTGATGTAGAAGCAACTGTGGTGCTTAAATTTTATGCACAGTATGGAAAAGAGAACACAGAATTTTATAATTTGTCTGTTTAAAATGTAAATATAAATGTGAAAATAGTCATCAGCTAAATGACAGTAAACTGATATACTTTTTAAATAAAGCTAACATCATGAGCCAAATTCATAATTTTATAAGGAAGTTCACTTGAAAGTGATATATTTCTTAGAAATTTTATACAGAAGCATTTTTCTCCTCATTAGACACCTATGTACATAGTAGACCCTCAATGAATAATATTGGTTGTGGGTCCCTGCAATTATAGGTAAATAGAAACATTTAAATACAAAGGAGTAGAAGCTTATACTTTTAACCAATTATGCAAATATTTATTTTCATAAAGGTGGCCATATTTTATAAGCTGAATACTCCTGTCGTGTATCTGTTTTATAGGCTCAACTGTTCAGATTTCATATTTCCTCAGAGATTAATAAATACAACCATAATATATTTCATAGTTAGCAGATATTTTATGTGCCTCTTCTATCTAAAGCTTAGCCAAATTTCAAGGCCTAATTAATTTTAATGGGACGTAAATGCCTGGATTTGTCTAAGTTTGCTGAAATTCTACACAAATGGCTTCACATGTCAATTTCCAAAGCACGTTACCTTAGCTAATCTCTCAGGATCTCCAGGATGCCTAGGGATGACCTTCTGCAATCTCTGGAAACCATAGTCTATAGTGGGTTCATTTAATGCTGAAAAAGAAAAATACTATCTCTGAGTTTGTATCCTGGCCATAAAGCAAACCTTCTAATTAATTCTTCCACAGGTGATAAGAAGGTTCTGGATGCATAATGGATGTAATCAGGGTTTTTGCTACTGACACTGGTTAATGCACATCTAAATTTAGAATAACATTTCAAAATTTCAGATTATTACAATGATCATTTCTGCTTTAAGTGTACATACTTAAACTTCTCTGCTCACTATCAAATAAAGAAATACACAAGCAACCATATCTCAATTTCTTATGAAGATAATAAACTATTTTTATATTCCTTTCTCTCCTTCATCTCTTTCCTAAGTAGGACTGTATTGTCTACCACTTCTTCTAAATATCACTTTCTCTTAATCAGTCTGTTAAATATTTATGTTCATACATATATAAATCTTCTATGAGCTTATTCTCATAAACTCTGTTTTTATGCATAATATGATTCCACAACTTTCAGTTATATTTAGTTACACTCACATCTATTAAATGTCAGCTCCCCATCCCCTCCCCACAAATACTGCAAATTTTATTCCACCATTATGTTCCCATTAAGATAGGGGCTGGCACATGGTAGGCACTTAGTGTCCGTAATTATAAAACAAGTGAGCAAATTAATGAATGGCATACATTAGCATTCCCACTATTCTAAAGAGTTTTCAGCATGCTTTTTTTCTTTCTCCTTCTTCCATTTATTTTTAAAAAGTTTTCTGTTTAAATTTCATGGTTTTAAAATTAATGCATGATTAAAGAAAAAGATACAAATAATAAAATAATAATCACCTGCATTGCTTTTATGCAGCAGTAAATACAGTAATGTGTATTTCCTTTAATCTTTTATATATATATTTTATAATGTATATATGTTGCTATTATTCTATCAAAACAATACCTTTTTTAAAAAACTATTAAAAACATTAAATATAGAAGAAAATTAGCATAAATGTGCTTAAGAAATGAGCTGGATTAACATTTTTTGCTTATATCTTTTCAGATTTAAACCTACACATATACTTAAAATTATTCAGAGACATACTGTTCACATTGTGACATAACCTACTTTTCATCCACTTAACAATATATCATAAACTTTTTCTCTCAGATCATTAACTATTCTTTTATGACATTATTTTAAATTCCTGCATATTTTTATGACATGTTCTATAATTTATTTAAATGGCTTCCTAATATTGGGCATTTAATGTGATCCTAATTTCTCACTATTATAAATATCAGAGAAATAATTATCCTTTGTGCATAACTTTAATTATTTCAATTGGAAAATTCTAAGAATTAGAATTACTGGACCAAAAATTATGATTTATATTTTGGGCCTTTCAGACATATGGCCAAATCACTCCTCAGGAGAAAGTCATTTACTCTTCCTCCAGCAATGTGTGTGCTCATTTTAAATTACATTTTTTAACTCAGCAGTGAGGTTGAAGAATTTTTTCTTATATTTGCCAATCATGTTAATTTCTTCTTTTATAAACTGCTTATTAATACTTTCTGTACTCTTCTTTCACTTGTAAAAATACTTCATATGTTGAGATTTTTAGTACTGTGGCATCATGTTGTAATACCACATCTCAATTTGTCCTTAAGTTTTTGATGTATAAAAAGACCACCTCTACTCCAAGAACTGGTAGGTACACACAAACACACACACACACACACACACAAATGTATATGTATGTATACATATGTGTATACATATACAAATGCTTAAATTATTTAATTTATCTTTGCCACAACTTAAGCGTATTTCACAATTTATTGAATAATTTCTGGACATATATTCTGCTTTATTGATCTATGTTTCTATTCTGGGTAAAAATCACACTACTGTGGTTGTAATACATGTTTAATGTTTGATAGTGTAAGTGTCCTTCCACAAATACACAATCTTTTAAAACTGCATTTTCTCAACTATTCTGTTTTTTGTTTTGTTTTGTTTTGTTTTTGAGACAGAGTCTTGCTCTGTTGCCCAGGCTGCTGGAGTAGAGTGGTGAGACCTTGGCTCACTGCAACCTCCACCTCCTGGGTTCAAGAGATTCTCCTGCCTCAGCCTCCTGAGTAGCTGGGATTACAGGCATGTGCCACCATGCCTGGCTAAGTTTTTTTGTATTTTTTAGTAGAGACAGGATTTCACCATGTTGTTCAGGCTGGTCCTGAACTCCTGGCCTCATGATCCCCCTGCCTTGGCCTCCCAAAGTGCCAGGATTACAGGTGTGAGCCACCGCGCCCAGCCTTCTCAACTATTCTTATCCATTTATTCTTTCCAGATTAATCTTAGGGAAATTTCCAAAAAATATATCAGTTGCATTAAATCTACAACTAGAGAGAAAATGGATGGCTTTGCAATATCAACACTCCACCTTCCTCTTTAGATCCCTCAGTAAACTGTGTACTGCTCAATGTATAGGTGTTAAGTTTTTTGCTTTCCATTTTAATTATTTGCTGTCTATTACACTGTGAATATGGCTGTTCCTTAATCATATTGTCCAAGAGTGTCTAGAAACACTTTTGTGTTTTACACATCTGTGCAGGAAGTCTATGGTATAGAGATTAAGACAATCAGCTTTAGAGTTGAGTAGATCTAGCCTCTGAATTCCAGCTCCACAGTGTCTGTGAGCTGTTTAAAATCCATTTTATGGGTTGGCTGTCAAAATCAAATAAAACTATTTCTATAATGTCCGCAGCACTGTGCTTATCATATAAAATATATTTTTCTTTTCTTTTTAGATGGAGTTTCACCCTGTTGTCCAGGCTGGTCTCAAACTCCTGGGCTCAAGACTTCTGTCCACAGCCTCACAAAGTGCTAGGATTACAGGCGTGAGCCACTGAACCTGGCCCATAAAAGATCTTAACCAAAGGAAACCATTATTTTGTAACAAAAATCTCTGATAGATACCACTGTTTTTTTCCCCCTATTACTTCTCTTACACCTGTACATTCATATCATCTACTTACAGTGATCATGTTGTCTCTTTTTGACAAACATATTATCCCATTTAGTTCTCTTAATCCTATTCTTGTGTTGACAAAAACTTCCTGAGCAATGCCCCCAAATGAGGATAAAGTTGGATATTCTTGTTTTTCTCTGAATGGGAGTGACATGTTTTACCACCAAATGTGATATTGGCTATTTGAGATAAATATTATTGATCATGGTTCAGTAAGGGTTATCAGGACTTCTTGGGGTTTTAGAAAATCACAGTCACATGAATTTTCTCCTTTGACCAAATATATATATATACAAACTCTTGCTCTGTTGCCCAGGTTGGAGTGCAATGGCACGATCTCAGCTCACTGCAACCTCTGCCTCTTGGGTTCGAGCATTTCTTCTTTCTCAGCCTCCCTAGTAGCTGGGATTACAGGTGTGAGCCACTGCAGCCAGCCTATATTATTTTTCCAGTATTTCAAAATTAAACATTAACTCATGGATGTAATATATCATTTTATTGGTATATATCTGAATTCACTTTGTTAATATTTCATTAACACAGCTGGCCCAACGATTAAATCAATTAAGTTCCTAAGAACAGCGCCTGGCACACAGTGAGCATACATGTGTCAGCTATTGTTATTGCTGTCAGGAATCTATGTGTACATATTAATAACTAGGATTGTGTGCATGGCTCTGTCCAACTAATGATTGGTTTTGATTTTATACCAGCTTTGAAAACTACATTGAAAAGTTTTCTATATGTTATCCTATGCTCTATAAATCTTACATAGCATGGATAGTAGCTCTTGGCTAAACATTTGAAAGAACACTAGTAAACTTGCTCATACTAAAGTCATCAACAGCCTTTTAGCCAAATTGGCAGGAATTTTTCCATTCTTTCCTTAACCCCAAGTTAACACTGGACACCACTCACATTCTCCACTTCAAACCATCCCACCCACTGGCTTCCTGAACTCACTCTGCCCAGCTTTCTTCCCACCTCTCTGGCCGTGTCAGACTACTTTGAGAACAGTTCTTTCTCTGCCCATCTTGTAAATGACGGTTCTCAAGATTGTTGCCAGGCAGTCTTCTGCTTTGCTGCACATTCTCCTGGGCAACTTCATCAATTCCCCATGATTTCCACATGCAGCTACATGCTAATCGTCATTCATCTTGATCCCTAGACTAGATGCCTGGCTTGAGATTCAGCTTTAAATATGCAACTGTTGGCTAGAAAATTCCACTCATTTGTTCCATAGAACCCTCCCACCCAAGATACCCAAGCTCAGGAGATTCTCTGTGAATTGCATTATTATCCAAATGATTGATTGCCAATCAGAAACCTCAAATTCATTCTGTTTCTCAAAATCATTGCATTTTTTCTAGAAAAAAAATAATTATTTAATCAGGACTGTAAATGTTTTAGCATAGAATCTATATTGTATTTGTTTAAAATTTCTCACCTATCTAGAGTTCCCTGACCCCTCATCCCACTGAAATGTACACCAATATATGTATTTGTTTAAATTATTTAACTTATTTGGATTCTATTTTGTTGTGTAACATTAAGTACTTACCTTTGCCACAACTTAGTAAATTTCACAATTTTGTGATAATTTGCTGATTAGTGTTATTTATAATTTTGACTTCTTTTAGTTTCAGGAAGAATACTCTAAAGTTTCTATGTAATTTAGTACTAAATTGTTAATTGCTTATTGTAGTCAACTGCCCTGGATTCAAAAAGATATCCTTCACAGTATCTGCCTTTTGGAATGTATTGAGTTTTTGTGAATTAGTATATATTACTTTTGTCTGCATTTCCTGGGCAATGCTTTAAAGTCTTATTTCATATGTCTTTTTGATCACATTATTTAACACATCCATTTTTGCTACTGTAAATTTGTCTTCCCACATTCTCATATTTCTAATAGTTTTAAATATATATACTTTTCTAGTGATTTGAGAGATATACATACTTTTTTTTTTTTTTTTTTTTGAGACAGGGACACAAACTCTGGTTCTGCCACCCAGGCTAGAGTACAGTGGTGTGATCATGGCTCACTGCAACCTCCGCCTCCTGGATTCAAGCAATTTTCCTGCCTCAGCCTCCTGACTAACTAGGACTACGGGCATGCATCACAAGCCTAATGTCTGTATTTTGGTAGAGATGGGTTTTTGCCATGTTGCCCAGGCTGATCTTAAACTCCTGAGCTCAAGCAGTCTGCCCACCTTGGCCTCTCAAAATGCTGGGCCTATAGGCATAAGCCACTGCGCCCAGTCTGTACAAACTATTTTAATTTACAGAAGTGTCTTTAGACTTCTCTGAAAATATTTTATTTTTCCTATTTGAGGTATTGAGTCACTCCATATATAAGGGATTTTGCTTGCCTTCAATCTTCCCACCTCTTTCTTTCCACTTACACATTTTTGTTGATAGTTTATCATTTCCAGCTGATTTACTATTCTTAGATTTTCTATGATCTGTATTTTTAGAAACTAATTTTCATGTTTCCACTAAGTCTTATTACCATATTAACAGTAATTTTTTAGATACTCTCTATTTAACTGCTTTCTCTGCCAACCACCAATCCTGTGATAGCACAACTTTTCCTATCTTGCATTCTTCATTGATTCAATTCTCCTGCAGTCAGGTGCTATCTGTAGGAATAAGAGTAAAATTCTGTCTGGGCCATTGAAATAAGAGTATTTTTTTGTCTTTCTCACACATAAATGACAACGGTTCCGGATATAGAATAGTTAAGCACACTCTCCCATTCAACATCAACTTTCTGCTATGCCACTATTTCTCCCTCCTCAAGGTGGGGACTAGGGAGCCCCAGGCTATTGGGGGTCTCCTCCATCACTTCCTTGCCCTGATGTTCTTTCCTAAGGGGGAATGATGAGGCCCCCTGGAGTTCGTATATCTACCAGTACAACCCTCTCTGTACATGCTAGCACAATAATGCAAATTTTCTGGCATGTTAATGACTTTAGCCCAGCTTCAAGCATTAATACCAGATTTCCTTTATTTTTAGGTTTTCCTGAAAGTATCCTCTAATATATTCTGGGGGTGGGGCCAATTAAGCACTTGCACTCACAAGACCATCTTACCTAGAAACACATGCAAGAACAGCTGTATGTTTCAGTAGCATCATTCTGTAAACCTGTTTTTCTTCCACTTAGCGTTGTCAGCAATTTGGGAAGATTTTTTCTTTAATAATGTGATTTTTAGTGGTGGTAATATGCAATAATGAAAATCATTATTACCACCATTAGGACATACTGAAGCCTTACTATGTTATCGGTACTCTGCTAAGCCTTTTAGATACATTAGCTCATTCGATTCTGATTGCAACCCTATGATGTGGGTTTTATCCCCAATTTCAGTGCAGCCTCAAGTGGTAAAGGTGGGATCTGTATCCTGCTTCTCTAACTCCAAAGCCTGTGCTCTTAACCTTTCCTGCTGCGGAACCAGAGAAGATGATCCTTCCATCCCCCTCTGGGCTTCCTCCCCAGCTTCAAGTAAAGAGCTACAGATGCAAGTGCATGAATGAATCCCTGCCTGGGTTGCCTGACTTAGTCACTGAGACCAGAAGGAGACCCCATGCGGTACCAACCGGCAAACCCAAACAGCTGCCTCGTGCTGCAGGGCACACAGACTTGATGTTGAAATTCTCAAAATTCGTCATTACCTAATTTTTTTTTTGGAAATATGCACTATTTCTCTACCCAAAGTGCAGATTTTCTTAGAGAAAACAGGAAAATTGTAGATATCAGTACATTCACAACATGCTGAATACAACCTAAACAGATATCCCATTAGGTAGAAAATCCAACCCATCCCTGTCTCTATGTCTGTCCTTGTCCCTTTTCATCTGCATGGCTGCCACCTACCCTGTCAAGTGCTCTACCTCTCCTAAGATCACTGAGCGGGGTCCAGCCAGGGACCCCCCCCCCACACCCTCCTTATCCCTTGGTCTTTCCTGCTGCTCGCAGAGGAATTCTCTGGAGCTGGGTGCTAATCAGTGCACACAGGTGGGATGGAGATGAGTTTTTCTTTAATATAACTTATCACACATTTGCACTCATTGTTCTCCTGACCAGATTGTAAACCACCAGGATACAGGATCATGTCTGGTTTCTCTTGCCTGCCCTCCTCTCCCCAGCTCCCGAATTAGACCTGGCAGAGTATTGACCACACTGGTTTAGCAATTCATGTTTTAAACTGAATAAATAGATAAGGTCCCTCCCAGACTTCATAGGCATCAACTATGGGATACATCTTGTGCATATCCAGGTGAGAGAAGGGACAGTAAAACACAGTTTTCTACACAGACAGGGAATAATCACACTCACACATACACACACAGAGAATTTCATTTACTCAAATGCTCATTGGAAGTAAAAATTATGACAGTGAAAGCACTCGAGCTCTGTTTAGCCAACACTAAAGCATAAGAGGGACCTCAGCCTTTAAGACATGATCACATTTGACAACTCTTTGGTTCCAGACTGACTTCCCAACTGACCAGTTGCTTTTGAGTCTTTTAGATTCAGCTTCACCTTGAATCCCTGCTTCCTCCCTCCCACTCCCCACTTCCCTGGAGGTTCTCTGGCTTTTCAGCCCTGGTGTGAGCCAAGCAAAGCTCAATTAGCTAATGAGGTGCCCAACACCAGCACCAAGACTGTCTCCAAGGGCCAACCAGGCCATTAACTGCCATCATCAGTGTAAATTTACAACCTTGCCTACCACATGGAGTGCAGGGATGCTGTGAAGTTCTGCCAACCCTCTGGCTGACAGGGATACAGAGAAGTGCTGGCAAGCCAAAAACAGAGTAAATTAAAAATATGCTTCAATCTATAGGCTCTATTTATCTATGTCTTTCTTTAGTAATGTAACATTAAGGTAAAAGGTCATAGCACCACTGAAATATAATTTATATTTACCTTTTATTAAATAATTATGGCATGGCATGAAGTTAAATATTACAGAAGCTAATCAAGAGAGAATTCAAGAGAGAAAACTCAGACATGAGAATTTCGTCTTTGCTATACATAGAATGTCTTAATCCTCCACTGGGAGTCATTCGGGTTTGCTTAAGGAGTTTAATAATACACATTTCAACTGCCACAGAATCTAAATCCCATTTGGATCAGCCTTGGAAAACTTTCATCAATACCTTGAGATTTCATAATATTTCTCTTGAGAGCCTGGATCTCATGTGCCATTTCTCATTTTGATTGCGGGTATAATAAATGAGATTACTTACATATATCTTGGACCCAATAAATAGATGTAAACTATAAGCAATGTGTGAATGTTTTTTTTTTTTAAGTAAATAGTATTTAACTAAAAATATCTACTGGGAACCACTCTTAAAAAAAAAAGGGTGGCTGGTGCTCAATATTAATTTTCCCAAAGGATTAGTGAGATATAAAATTCTATATGGTTTTAATTTTCTTTCCTTAAGAGGAGGCACAGGGAGCAGATAATGCTTAGCCCATATTATGCTTCTACTTCTGTTTTACGAAAATGAAGGCAACACTAGCTATCATAGAAAGGGTGCTCTTTGTTAGAACCCTGCTCAGCCTTAACAATTACAGCCTTGACACTGCAGGCTGGAATTCACTGATGCTCTTGACCACCAGGAGTACTGATTACAAAGATGGCAACATCAAGTCCTGGTTGCTTTTTTTTGCAAAAAATATGAAAGAACATGATGACAGGTGAGGGATGATTTGAGTTCTGTTTGGCTGCCACTCTGGGGACGTTGGCAGATCACACCACTGGCCTTGCCTGCAGCTTTACTCACCAGTGAGTCTTCCCTTGGATGCTAGGATTACCATGGAGTCTGTAGATGGTCATCAGGAGGCCAGTAAAAGCGGAAATTCTCATCCTGGCCAGCATGGTGAAACTCCATCTCTACTAAAAATACAAAAATTTGCGGGGCATGGTGGCATGTGCCTATAGTCTCAGCTATTCAGGAGGCTGAGGTGGGAGAACCACTTGAACCCAAGAGGCAGAGATTGCAGAGAGCCAAGATGGCGCCACTGTACTCCAGCCTGGCAACAGAACAAGACTCAGTCTCAAAAAAAAAAAAAAAGAAAGAAAGAAAAGAAAAGAAAAAGAAAAAGAAACAAAGTCTAAGCCTCGCCATGTGTTTGTGCATCTGTGCTTTATCTGATGTTCACAGAGCCCATGGCTGGGTCTCCTAAGAGTGACACCCACAGAACTAGAGGATCCCTACAGCCCTAACTCTAAATTCCAACTTTCTCTAAGAATAAGGAAAACCACTGAAAGGTTTTCTTTGCATTCTAAGAAACAAAGCAAAAAACAAAACAAACAAACAAACACTTAAATCTGTATCATGTGACTGCCATATAAACACAAGACCAGAAGATAGACATTGACCAGCAATAGAAGAGAAAGCATGCTTTAACAATACCTGCCACTGGGTTTGGCCAAGGAGAATTACTCTCTGTTGACAGCGCAAGAAGGCATGAAATGATCTGGCTTTGGGAGGAATTTAGACAAACACAGACGAGCTTCTGCCATCATGCCACTTGAGGACATCTCCGTCCTCTTCTCTTACACAGTACTTTGCTCCCACGCATTCATTCCCACAGTCTGTCTTCCGTGTGCTAGGATTTGGGATCTCTTCTCTCTCCCTCCTATTCTCCTCCCAATTTCCTTGTCCAGTCATCTCCCTTCTGCCCTATTCCTCAAGTGTCCAACATTCCAAGCCTATGTTAAATTCACACTTAAAGGCTTCTAAGGTTTTCATTGCATAGGATGGTACGATGGGATAAAGCTGGTTCTAGCTTGGGATCTGTCTTAGGTCCCAACACTAACAAATGACACCACCTTCACTGGGTCACTTGGCCAGATAAGGCTTTGGTTTATTTCTCTGCAAAGACAAAGGATTGGGGTAAATGGCTTCAAAGACCCCTTTCAAACTTTTACATTTCATGATTCTAAGGCTATCACTGATTGGGAGCAGCGGCTTTCTTCTCTGAGGAGTAGATGGGTGGAGCTGAAGTCAAGGGCTGTTGAATTAAGTTGTCTTTAACCTCGGCTACATTGAAATCTCTCCCCACATCCATTTGTTTCAATGTAGCAAAAGTTCAGTGTCACCAATTTAAAAACAAAAAGGAACAAAGATAATATAGAAACACATTATTAAGAGGCAGTAGCTGCCTTTGTGGACACAGGAACAAGAATACGAGAAGAGAACCAACAGTGCACAAGCGGAAGATTACACCGAAGCCTCTGATATTTAATTTTAAATGAAATATTAATTTAATATTTAATTACACTTTGGTTTCCAGAAAAACTGCAGCAGCAAGACAGATTGTTTGAAGAAGGGAATAATATACATGGTTAAGGAGACAACTGTAAAAATTAAAGATAAATTTCAAGGGTAAATCTAAATGCCACAACGGAGCAGTTATAAATACGCTCTTGCTCTCTGTATGTGTATTTAGAATATTATAGCCGAGCACGCCAGTCCATTAAGGGGCTGGGATGTCTCTAGTGAAACAACAGCCCCCTATTCTGGGGCTAGCCATGGAGACATCATTCCTCAGACTCAGCTGAATGACGTATCTGAATTTCACAAGAGGTGGGCGTGCAGGCAACTTGGTAAAAGTGCAGGCTGCCAGGGGGGCTGTTGACTCAACCTGTCTCCGCTTTGAACAGGGAATAGCTGTACTTGGGCCAGTTTCTGATGTCTGAATTGGGTATTTTTAACTAAAAATCAGATTCATTTCTTCAATGGGATTTTTTTTTTCCAGGATAATGCTATGCTGGGGAAAAAAATGCGAAGTGGATGAGCTATTAACATTTGAAATCCAGTTTGCACATCTGTGCAGCGCAGCTTTATGAAGGCAGGCCCCACAATTCGCTCAGAGCCTTGGGGAGGAGGCTGTTTGGGGTATGACTTGGGGTGTGCGGAAAACCTAGGCCTCTAACTTTTCCTCCCAGCTGCTGCCTGTTCTTGCCTTAATCCTGTTGATGAATACTTTCTGCCAAATAATGAACAGGGGAAAAAAACTGCTTTTGCTAAAGTAAAAGACAAGAAGTATTCTGGGGGAGGGATTAGTTAGCATGAATTCTTTGGTTTCTTGGTGCGTCTGTTAGCAGGCTATCTATGTAGACCTCTAAGTTCTGCATACCTTGTCAAGTACCTACACTGCATGCACCTGGTCCAGCTGCGGCATGGTCAGTCTCTTCTACTCCTTTGATCCACCTTTTTATTTATTTATTTTTCCTAAAAGGACCTCCAGACTTTTTAAAAATTAATTATTTAAGAAACAAGGTTTCTCTTTGTCATCCAGGCTGGCGTACAGTGGTACAATCATAGCTCACTGCAGCCTCAATCTCCTGGGCACAAGCATTTCTCCCACCGTGGGCTCCCAAGAGCTGGAACTACAGGCCTGCATCACCAGCCTCGCTAATTTTTTTTTTTTCTTTTTAGAGACAAGATCTTGCCTGGGTTGGTCTCAAACTCCCAGCCTCAAGTGATCTTTTGGCCTCAGCCTAAAGTACTGGAATTTTAGGTGGGAACCATGGCGCCTGGCTTCCACTTTTTAATACCTGCTTCCTTGTGACCCTCTATGTATAGAATCCATATTCTTACACAGCCTTGGACTTCTCTGTTTCCTGCAAAACCTGGTTTCTAATCGAGATGGAGATACTTAGGGCACGATGTGGCGGGTCTTTCAAGAAGAATCCACATTTTCCGGAAGACATACAAAGAAGCCAGGCACAGGTCCAACAGCCATGGGAGAGGACGCCGCCCAGAGCTTCCCAGAGCTGCAGTCTCCTCCCACCGGATGCTTACAACAGTGAATTGTGCTTGCATTTTTATATTGATATCCATAAATACCTTTGTATATGTATATAATTTTATCTTTCTAATGGGGTAAGTATATCCCCGTGTTTTTAGCTTAGAAAAATGGCACAAAGAATAGTTGTTCCTGAAAGTTGGAATGCAGATCTCTGCCTCTTCACTCTGACATCGGCTCTCTTCTGTACAAGACCCTGTCCCAGTGCCAAGTTCTCTCAAGTTTAATAAAAACATGGAGTTCATATTTCTTTGCCTCCTGCAACTTCAGTTATTCGTAGAGGGGATAATTTCTATGACTTCTAAAGAGTCATAGACTTCATAGTCATAGACTTCAAGGCACTTCACAGACTCTGGGTCTAGCACATCATGCTGACTGGAGCCTCCCCTTCATGACTCCTGCTTTTTGAGCCTTCTAGAATGTTCCACCTAGGAGCAAGCATTACTATTGTGTTCACAGTGAAAGGACCCAGTCTCATAAGAACGTTCCTAGGGGTGAGGTGCTTTATAAGCCAAAAAGTCTCTGCAACAGCCTCAAAAGCAGAACTTAGGGCATACAAACTTGTTTCTTTGTTTAAAATACACATTCTCTAAATTAGTTAAACCACTGTGGAAGACAGTGTGGTGATTACTCAAGGATCTAAAACCAGAATTACCATTTGACTTAGCAATCCCATTACTGGGTATATGCCCAAAGGAATATAAATCATTCTATTATAAAGATACATGCATATGTATGTTTGTTGAAGCATATTCACAAAAGCAAAGACTTGGAACCAACCCAAATGCCCATCAATTATAGACTGGATAACGAAAATGTGGTATATATACACCATGGAATACTATGCAGCCATAAAAAGGAATGACAGCATGTCCTTTGCAGGGACATGAATGAAACTGGAAGCCATCATCCTCAGCAAACTAACACAGAAACAGAAAATCAAACACCGCATGTTCTCACTCATAAGTGGGAGCTGAACAGTGAGAACACATGGATACAGGGAGTGGAACAACACACATCATCTGTGGGGAGGGGAAGGGAGAGCATGAGGACAAATAGCTAATTCATGCAGGGCTTAATACCTAGGTGGTGGGTTGATCTGTGCAGTAAACCACCATGGCACATGTGTACCTATGTAACGTAACTGCACATCCTGCACATGTATCCCAGAACTTGTAAAATAAAACTTAAAATGTAAATTAAATAAAATACAGATTCCCAGACCCTCTCAGAAGAGTAGCAAGAAATATTTCCATATTGCAATCTGAAAATCAGGGCCCAGGTAAGGCATCTTCTGAGACCCCTTCATGCTCACTGGCCACAGCGTTCACTCTGCACCTTTTAAAACCCTCTACGTTTCACGTTTTGCCTTTTCCTCTGGCCACAGCCTATTTCCTGTGCACC
This sequence comes from Cheracebus regulus, assembly GCA_963574635.1. Classification (NCBI taxonomy): domain Eukaryota; kingdom Metazoa; phylum Chordata; class Mammalia; order Primates; family Pitheciidae; genus Cheracebus; species Cheracebus regulus. Next base: position 219,041 of record CAUYQU010094722.1, on the reverse strand, counting down.
TCTCCAGAGTCACAGCCAGAGAGCCAAGGTATCATCTCCAAGTAAAACCAGGCAGGACCAAACAGATGGCCTTGGTATCCTTTTTCTGAATAAACTGTACAGAATTAGGAAGTAGTACAGGTTAGGTGTTAAGAGAAGAACTTTGGAATAAGACATCTAGGATTCATCATACCTTGGTGACCTTAGGCAAATGACTTAATTTCTCTAAGTAGGAGCATCTCACCTATAACGTTGAGATACTCATAGAACTGTCATCACAGACAAAGGTGGTGATACTCAGAGCCTATGGGACAGAGCCTTCCTCGCTTTACGTGCTTAATAGATGACAGATGTGATTATTGAACTACTGTCATCATTTTTGCTTATTTTTCTGTCTTATGATACAACTTATAGAAGACTTCTTAACCAGCTGTCCAATGCATAGCCCAGGTTCTACAAAGAATCGCAGGAAAAATAGTGAAAAGCTATGCTCATTTACCCCTGCGTCCTCACGCACTGTTTTGCCCTGGATTCTGTGGTTGGTGCAGATTTCACAATTAGAGACAATGGCAATTCCACCCCTAAATACCATGCTCTGATATCCTCTCCCCACAAACTCACTGCCATCTGAAGTCAAGACAGCCAAGAAGTCCCAGCACAGCCAGTCACCACTGGGCATCCCTACTAGGATTATTTTTCTGCATTGCCAGTTCTCTATGGAAAAGTCTGTGAGGGAAATAAAGAAGGATCTCCTCTCCTCTCCTCTCCACCTAGGCTGGCATACTGCCTTCAGGTCTCAAGCCAGAAAGAGGCGACTGGACTTTCCCTAATGACTCCTGTTCTCACGTAGCTCTTTCCGTTGCGCAGCACCAAGTTTCACGACCGCAAACCATGGTTAGCGGAAAACAGACTTGCAAAGTCACATGTGCAAAGAAAATGTGTTTTTCTCCAGAGCCCTGATGTTGTTCGTGCTGAGGTTGGCAGCAGCAACCGTGGACGGTTGGCTAATTAACGAGGTGTATCTAATAGGCTTGGCTCTGTTGTGGTGCATCCTTGGATACAGAAAATGTCAACAGCTGGACTATGGACCACAGAGTGTGTGCAATGGGGCAAGGGTGGAAGGAGGAAAGCTTCTCTTAGGTAGAACTTTCTGGAGGCAGGCTCCTGCGGGAGGCTCCAGAGAACCTTTACTACCACTACTATTGTGTTCCTGGAGAAAGGACCCAGTCTCCTAAGAACCCTCCCATGGGTAGAGTGCTTTATAAACCAGAAAGCCTCTCCAACAGCCTCAGGAACAGAACTCAGGTTTCCCAAACTCATTTCTTTGTTTAAAATACAGATTCCCAGACCCTGTCAGAAGAGTATGATTTGGTAGTATTTGGAATGGCACCAAGCATGATTCTTATGGTCAGCCAAATCAGGGAAGCACCCTTGGGTAACAGCATAATTGACACGAGAGCTCTACAGAGGCTGGAGATGAGGCTCAGAGACGTCAGTGACCTGAGGAAAGTAGGCACAAGCTGTGGACCACACGGCCAGCCCCTGAAGGCAGCGGTTCTGGCTGGTCCAGTGTGCTCCTCTCAGAGCCCATCCTGCTCACGGCACTCACTCTGCACCTTTTCAAACCCTCTGGGTTTCAAGTTTTGCCTTCTCCTCCAGAACCAGACTGACTTTTTGTCCACCTTGCCATTGAAGCTGAATGCTTTGTCTAGGCCTATAGCAGCCTCGGAGCACTGTCTTGCAGTGAAGAACCCCAGGCGTCCAGAGTGTGTGGGTCAGTGCATCAGGATGGCTGGAAAGACAAGAGGTCTGTGTCCTTCTCCTGGGGAAGAGGCCATGGCTCTCCAGATGACCGGAGTGAGGATGCAGCTCTGAGGTGGAACAGCCTATCTGCAGGTGCCTACGGAAGCCACTGATACTGGATTAAGACGAAATTGTGTTTTCACGTCAGTAGCTGCCTATTCAGTGGGAAAGACAGAAGGCCACCAACCCATTTCCTGTGGGGTCTAGAACCCTCCATGGATGACATCAGCTTCCTGTCTCCACCAACCCAAGTGGTACTTTGCTCAGTAACCTCAGAGTGGAAGTTTTTCCAGAGACTGGCCAGACTCCTGAGCTATCCTTCATAGCAACGGTATTTTTGGTTTTTTCTTTATTTGTGAACAAAGAAATTCCTGAGTCTCTCCCCTCCTCACCCTGACCGTCAGAGAACGCCCTTCCTTCTCAAAGGCAGTTTCTGGAAGAAGCACCATCAACTATCAGGCCGGAAATACTTTGTACCTAAAAAATCAAGTTTACTAATATGCACTGTTTCAGTATTTAAACGTGTGACACTATACTGTGTCATACTTTATTCTTTTAATTTTAAATTTAAATTATATTAGTAACTAATAGAAACAAGTAAGCAACCTAAAAAAAAAAATTAAATAACAACAACACTGAGAAACCAACATTGTTAACACCTCAGCATGCAGGATTCTGTACCCTACTAGGGTTGTTTGTAAAACTACTCATTTTTCATATACCTAAAAATTGGGTCATATTATGCAGACTATTTTAAAGCTTCTTTAAAACCCACATCACAGATGCCTTTCATGTAAATAAATATCCATCCATGGCATTATTTTTAATGTCTTTAAACAAGTATAGAAGATGTTTCATTATTTAATGAATCCCTGAAGTACAGTGAGGATATTTTCAATTTCTCACTATAATAAACTCCCATGAACAGTCTTCCAGCAAACTCAATTATTTCCTAGGTGGACCTTCCTAGAAGTAGAATTGCAGTGTCAAAGGGTACATTCATCTTCAAGGTTAGTACTTTTCAGATTTTCTCTTATGAAATTTACATTCCTTCAGTAGTGTCTTAGAAAGTCCCCATTGTCTTTGAACCTTGCTAACCTGAGTATTTTCATTTGTTTAAAAGAAAATCCTTGCTAACTTGATAAGGGAAAAAAACAAACAAACAAACAAAAAAAGATCTTCTTGTTCCCTCAATTTGCATTTATTTGATTATTAATGTGGCTGGGATTTTTTATTACAATATGTTTACTGTTTACTTGTCTTCCTTTCTGAATTTAACTCTTGATGTTCATTGCTAGCTTTCTATTTGGGTATTCGTCTTTTCCTTTTTAATTTCTTAGATACCTAGAAATTAAACTGCACGTTCTCCTCTTTTTCCACAATGCACAACGTAGTGGTTAACAAACAGTGGGCACAAAATAAGTTTTTGCTGAGTAAAGGAATAAATCTTTTTATACTTAAGATAACAGGCCACGCAGAGCAAACTACGTCCTCAGTTTTTCCTTTTCCCTTTAATTCCTGGCACCTTGACAAACATTTTCCTTTTACATAGTCACATCTTTTGCTAGATGGTGCCTGTTGTCAGCCTTAATGTTCACAAGGCTTCAAACAATAATTATTCTTTAAATCTATCATCATTTGAAATGTCTACATTTTTAATAAAAAATATTTAATTTGAATACATTTTAGTTTATATGCTATGACATTTAAAATGTAATTTTTAATGCTTAACTAGTTGGCCCAACACATTTGTTAAGCCTTCCATCTTTTCCATGTTGACCTGACCTGGCTTCCCTCACTTACTAATACCCAAGTATTTATACCCTTAATGTGTACAAAGTGTTTATTTTTTAAATTTTCTCCTCTGTTGCATGACATTTCTATATGTTCCTACAAAGCCCCATATTCTTTTAATTATTGAAACTTAAAATAGGTTTTAATGTCTGGCAGGGCAAGGCCCTCTCATTTTTCAAAATCCTCTTTTAGCACCTTTCCTTCCCAGGTGAACTTTTGTAACGTTTCCCCAAATGTTTTGTTGGTATTTTGATTGGCACTGTGTTAAATGTATTCATTAATCGGCATCTTTATAATATTAAATCTTCCCACCTCTCCACCAGCTGCAAGTATTTTGTCCTTCCTCTGAACTCCCTTAGCATGTTATACCTTTAAAAGAAAATCACTTTCTAAACTACACCCACCCAATTTTTCAACTCTGAAACCTGAGCGTCGAACCCTTCCCTGCGCTCCCCAACCTTCGCCCCATCCAATCAATCATCAAGTTGTGTCAATGCTACCTCCTAAATTTTATCCACTTCTGCTCGTCCCCACTGCCAGCACTCTGCTCCAAGTTACCATCATCTCTGGCCTCGACCACCCCACTGGCCTCCAAGTGACCTTCCTGCATCCACCCTGGCTCTCAAGCCATCCTCTGTACTATAGCCAGAATGACCTTTCAAAAGGCAAATCTGATGGTGGCAATATTCCCAAAGCTTCCCATGGCACTTGGGGAAGACCTGAAAAAAACAAGCCTTGTGATCTGGCCCCTGCCTTCCCTTGCAGCTTGAATGCAGCCTCTCTTGAACTCATTCTTTCTGCTCTGTTCATAAAACATATTCCATGTTCTTGCCCACCCCAGGGTCTTTGCACATACTGCTTCCTCTGGTCTGTTCTAAATCCTCCCCATCACCTCAGTGATGGAGGCTCAGTTCCCTGGGCATACATTCCCAGAATCCTGTAAAACTCCTTTTGGTCCTCATCAGGTTTGCGATTTCCTGTTCAAGTCAGTCTCCATGCTGATAAAGCTAATGGTAATGATATGGAAGTGCTAGGAAAGGAAAGGCGTGGATCTTTAAATGATGTGGAAGCAGGAAGGGAAGTGCTGGGTAGAGGAGGGCGTAGTCCCTGGCTAGGGCTCCACCCGGGGCCTGTGCCCATGGACCTAGGTGAGGACAGGCATTTTTGTTTACCTGCCGAAATGCTGCATTTTCCAAGACCATCCTGGCCTTCCATACCCAAATCCTGTGCCTGTAAAAACCCTGAGACCCCAGAAGGCAGACACACATCAGCAGAGGAACACCTGGGCGGCTGGACATCCAGAGGAACACACCGGCACATTTGCAGGCCACTGACAGGCAGAACAATGCAGAATTTGGCTGGGGCAGTAGGAGGAGAGCCTGGACTGCTGAGAGGCCAGAGGAAAACCATCTCCCTTCTGGCTACCCCATCTGCTGAGAGCTACCTCCCCTCGATGAAACCTTGCACTCATTCTCCAAGCCCAGGTGTGATCTGATTCTTCTGGTATACCAAGGCGAGAACCCTGGGATAGGAAAACCTTCTGTCCTTGTGATAAGGCAGGAGTCTAATTGAGCTGACTAACACAAGCTGCCTATGGATGGCTAAACTCAACACCCTGTAGCACACAGCCAATGGGGCTTCAGCTGTAAAGTTTCACCCCTAGACACTGCTGTGTGGCCCCACAGCCTGCCTGTCTGTATGCTCCCCTAGAGATGTGAACAGTGGGCACTGAAGAAGTGAGCCACACCCCCATCGTCTGCCCTGTGAGAGGGACGAAGGAACTTTTTCCATTTCAGTAATAATAAGAATAAAAACAATAAGCCACTTTTTGACTAATAAGATATGGGCCATCCTATCCACTCTCTATCCCAGGTACTTTCCATGAAGAGACCTGACTACCAGCTTGTGAAGGCAGGTGGTGAAGTTTTCAGGAAGGTTGTGAGCTACTTGAGTGGTAGGTTGAAATCTGCCGTGGTGAGAATATCTGACCATGGAAACCGGTAAATGGCATAAACCCATGCTTTAAAAAAGAAAATCTCCTCCTCCCTGGAGAGCCCCTTGTTAAACCTTTGCCAGCCCACCACAGTTACCATGCACTGTATCATTTAGTCCTTGGCTCTGTAGGCATCCCATTTTATAAATGCAGGGGAAAGGAGGTTAAATCACTTGCCCAAGATTCAAGAACAATTCAGGAGGCAAACCACACTCTGAGCCCAGGTCTCTAATTCCAGAGCATGGGCAGTTCACCTTTACATCAGCGTGTTGTAATGTCAGGAAGGTAGGAGACACTGGTTTGACTTCTCTCCAATAACCCCAGCATAGAGCTCAATGTTGAGCACAGCGTGCATTGCTCAATAAATACACACTCCATGCAAAAGTTGCTAATTTTCAGCACATGAAGGAAATGTCACCTATTGCTACCTCCTCTGGGAAGCCTTCCCTGAGTTCCCAAAGCTAGTCACTCCCTGAATAGTGTCCCTATCACCCTTTTTTATTTTAGGCGCTGAATCTAATTATTATCATGTAACAGTAGCCATCTCACATTCTTTCTTTACTTTTGTCATCTCCCGTTTTAGAACTCTAGGCTGATGGAGGTGTACTGATATTACTGGTTTTTGTGTGTTTAGAGCACATGCTTGTTGAGTAAATAAACGGGTAACACTGCTACCTGGGTACTACCTTCAGAAATTCCTATCTAATTGGTCTGGGGTTTGACCTAGGCACTGAAAACTGAAAGTGTGGCTAAAGGTGAGTACCTCTGGATTCAGATGAAGTTTACACATGCACGCGTGCGTGCACACACACACACACACACACACATACACACAACACCTGGCTCTGAATGTCTATATCTATGGCCCTACTGATCATTGAGAATGTTCTTTATTTCAATAGAGAGTTGAGGATTGGCTACAAATATGTAAATATGTGGTTGTTATGATACCTACCCATCTCCTTATAGACCAGCTCCATCACCCACAGTCCAGGGGTGTCTTTTGAAACCCTAGAGGTACCAGAAGCTCTACATGCAGAAAGTGTCTACACTACTAGACTCACTCTCCACCTGACTTCAGGGGCAGGCCACGCTCCTGGTTTCCTCCTCCCCTGACCACTCCTTCTCAGGCTCCTTCCCAGGTTCCTCCTGTCATCTTTAATCCTGCATACTGGTGTTCCAAGGCGCCATATTTGGACTTCTCCACCCTTGCATGGTGATCTCATCTGGTCCTGTGGCTTTAAATCCTGTCTAGATGCTGGTCGCTCCTCTGCTCAACATCTTCCACGTCTTCCCACCCAAAGCCCTTGCCCTGCCTGACTTTCCCACCTCATCTCCCATCACTGTCTTCCCCACTGACTCCTCTCCAGCCACACCAGCATTCTTGCTCTACCCCAATAGCACCAGGCTCCCTCCCACTTTGCAACCTGTAATCTTGCTGTACCCTCTACCTGGGACAACCCCGCACCCAGATTCATGGACTGCCAGGCACTGTTCCAATAAACACCAGTGAACCAAACAGAAAACCCAGCCCCAGGTTGCTCCTGGGATGGAGGAAGGCAATGTGGATGGAGAGGAGAGGAGGACGGAGGAAGAAGGAAAGAAGCGGGGATGGATTTCCACAGCTGGGCCCATCCTGGGATTCAGGTCTCTACTCCATGTCCCCTCCTCCTAGAGGCCGCCCTGACCAGCCTGCCCCACCCTCCCTCACTCTCCTTCCCTTACTTCTCACTATCTGAAATTGTACCACCTATTCCCTTTCTTGCCTGTCTTCCCCTCTATAATCCAAGCTTTATGAAGATGGGGGACTTTACCTTCCTCCCTTCTATACCTCAGAGCTTAGAGCTGTGCCAACCCATGGCAGGCAGGTCATAAATACTAGTTTGAATAAATGGATGAACTATATCCCTTTGGGAGCTGGAACAGTAGTTTTTAAATTGTGACTATAATAGAATCTCCCATGGATCCACAGAAAATAAGACCTGAGATGTTATTTCTGTCCTGCTTATCTCAGGACAGAAAATTCAAGGGCTAAATTTTAAATAAATAGACGTAAAAATTACCTCTATCTACTCCTAATTGATAGCTAGCCAGACATTGATACTTTACCAAGAATAGGAATCTGAATGCAAATGAGAGACTATAGTATCTATAACATAATATTAAAAATGTATAATATGCCTGCTATATTTATTTTCTTGGTTTATATATTTCTTTCTCTATACTCTTCATTTTCTCTGTCAAAGTGTAATACCTCATTAATCTTCCTGCCTCTGGTTGTTCCCCCAATTAACTCAGTCTTTATATCAACAGCATTTCTTTTTTTGAAGACAATATCTTTGAGTAACTCTTCCCTGCAAAGAAACTCTCAATGCCTTCTTATTTCCTGCCAAGTCAAGTCCAAACTCCCTTACAAGGCTTCTTTTTTTTTTTTAACTTTAGAAAACTGTGGTAAAACACACATAACATACAATTTACCATCTTAATCATTGTTAAGTGTACAGTTCAGTCAGGCTAAGCAGTTCACACTGTTGTACAACCATCACCACCATCCATTTCCAGAACTCCTTTTGTCTTGAATCTCCTGAATCTCTGGACCCATTAAACAAATCTTCAATTTCCCCTCCCTTAACCCTTGGTACCTACCATTTGACTTTCTGTCTGTATGAATTTGACTACTCTAGGTTGTACATAAGGCTTTAAAGCTGTTTTATGCTTTCTTTCCCTCCCATGCTGATATGGTTTGGCTGTGTCCCCGCCCAAGTCTCATCTTGAATTGTAGCTCCCATAATTCCCATGTGTTGTGGGAGGGACCTGGTGGGAGATAATTGAATCATGGGGGCACTTTCCCACATACTGTTCTTAGGGTAGTGAGTAAATATCATGAGATCTGATGATTTTATAAGGCTTTTCCTCTTTGGCTTGGCTCTCATTTTCTCTCTTGTCTGTCGCCATGTAAGATGTGCCTTTTGCCTTCTGCCATGATTGTGAGGCCTCCTCAGCCACATAGAACTATGAGTCCATTAAACCTGTTTTTCTTTACAAATTACCCAGTCTCAGGTGTAGCTTTATCAGCATCATGAAAACAGACCAATACACATGCCTAGCCCATCTAGGATAAGTTCTAGTCTAAGTACAAAATGCACTGCCACAGTTGTCAGATGAGCATTTGGTCCTGTAGGAATGTGCTCCCCTCACCCTTTGGCCTTTGCATATGGGAGTCGCACAGTGAGAACATTCTCCTGATTTCTCTTTGCCCATCCAAATTCTCCCTGTCCTTAAATATGGTCTTCAATTTCCATCTCTTCCTTGACACCCCACCCCACTACTCTAGTCCACTCTAAACTCTTTCTTCTTGAAACTCATATTCCATTCATTGGAAATACCAAACATTTCAGATTTATGAATCTACCAGCTGTTCTTTGCAATATACCCTTGTCTTCTTCAAAAGTTTCTAAACTTTCAAACGAGGAAGGGATCATGTCTTATGTGTCAACTATACCTTTCACTGAGGAAAAGCAGCTGATACAAAGGAGAAATTCAATAAATATTGACTAATACATGATTCTTACCTTCATGAAGTTTTAAAATACTTTGAGTCACTCTCCAACATCAATGGGCAACTCTCTTGAATCTTTTCAAGAAAATATAGTTACAGCCAATAACTGTCTATTTTTTTAACCTGACCACGTGGATAAAGGATGTTTCTAGCATGGTTTCAACAGAGTCATATTTGTAAAACCGTGTTCCTGAAATGAGCTGCTGTGACCATCTCCCAGACCTTCCAGAAGTTAAGTAAAACAGTAATTGAGAAGTGAACCTTCACATCACCATTCAACACCTATCACCCAGCTCACTCTTTCGGAACAATTATAAAGTGCAGATACTGGGAACTAGCCCAATGGCAAATCAGAAGCCAGCCTCTCTTGAAATCATTTTTTTTTTCACCTACCTGTGTAAATGAACCTTCCTGGGGCTCCCTTGCAGAACTGTTTGGATTTATAAGATAATGTCACCTCCACCACGCCAGGGATGTGCCGGGGAGGAGTCTGTACTCTGATGGCATGAGGGGTTATTAGCTGAGAAATGAACAGGCAGGGAAATAAAATACCCATTAGACAAGCTATCGCCAAGGACATAAGGTGCACAGCACGTCCCACTATTGCCCCCCGGGGGCTTCTCTCTGCTCTAGTCTAACTGAAGTGCTCCTAGCTCCAAATGCACTCCAAACATCGCTGTCCTGTCTCTGTCTGTCTGTCTCTCTGGCTCTCTCTCTCTCTCTCTCTCTCTCTCTCTGTGTGTGTGTGTGTGTCTATCTGACTCTCTCTGTTTCTATCTCTCCCTCTCCCCAACCCCCTTGGAATTTTCTCTCAACCCAACCAACCTAGGTCCTTTATTTCCTACGAGCCCAGCCCAAGTCCCTCCCACCACTTGCTGCCAACCCCACCCTCATCCCTGGAATCCTTTTCTTTGCTGAACTCCTATCCTGCTTGCAATTTCAAGTATTGATTTGGTAAGTTCCAATCCCAACTTAGCACTGTCACTTATCTTTTTGTAATGTTTTATATGATGATGAAAGTAAAACACATCCAATTCAGAACATTTGGAAATTACAGAAAAATATAAAGAAAAATATTAACCTCATAGAGACAATATTAACATCTGGTATGTTTCCAGTACTTTTCTATGGATGTGTGTTATATAACTACATTTTACAACCATAGGCACTGTTGTCCTTAATTTTTTCTGCTTAGTATTACAGTGTAAGCATATCATTTTTCCTGTATCATTAGAATTTTTTCAAAACTTTTCTTCTGAGATGGAGTCTCACTCTGTTGCCCAGGCTGGAGTGCAGTGGTGCAATCTCAGCTCAATGCAGACTCTGCCTCCTAGGTTCAAACATTTCTCCTGACTCAGCCTCCCAAGTAGCCGGCATTACAGGTGTGCACCACCAGGCCTGGCCAATTTTTGTATTTTTAGTGGAGATGGGGTTTCACCATGTTGGTCAGGCTGGTCTCTAACTCCTGACCTCGTAATTTGCCAGCCTCAGCCTCCCAAAGTGCTGGGATTACAGGTGTGAAACACTGTGCCGGGCCTTCAAAACCTTTTTTAACAGTGGAGTAATATCCCATCACTTTACAATTCTAGATTTCTAATTTTTCACCATTTTAAATAATACTGCAATGGATACTTATCTTCTTAAGGAACCCATGCCTGAATTATTACGACTTCTCTGCTTTTTAACCTTTGGTGTTTGTGCTACTGATGCTCTAGGGATGACCAGTTTCCCAGATCAAAACAATCTCTGGGTCCAAGGACATCAGAGTAAGCAAGATGCCTCTGCCTACCTCGCTCCATACAAGCATGGTCCCAAACACCACCTGGAGACCATCAAAGAAGTTGTCCCCAATGATGATGACCATGGCTCCTCCTGTGGTCCAGCCTTCACTCGGGCTAATGGCTTTGATGCAGGGGGTAGCTAAGAGAATAGGAAAGAAAAAGTCAGGTTTGTTCTTTCATGGATGTCCCACTTTTTGGCTTCCCACGGCCACGTTGGAAGAAGAAAAATGTCTTGAGCCACAATATAAAATACATTAATGCTAACAATAGCTGATGAGCAGGAAAAAAAAAAAAGGTCCATGCAGAATTTTCACACTATCCCCCACCACAGATAAGAAAAAGAATCCTTGCATTCAAAGGATTGGACACACCACAGATAAGCAAAAAAGTCCTTGCATTCAAAGGCTAGACACCTGTGTATGGCTGAAATTTAGAGTTTTGGGGATGGGCTGCCTTTGAAAGCTGTTGGTCATTGTGAGAAGTTCAAGCTGAGATTTGTTGACTTGACATCATTCCCTAATTGGTTGTTGGTTTTCACTGAGTCATTAAAGCCTAATGAGCTGACCATTACGTATGAAAAAGTAAAACACTTAGCTAATTGTGCAAAGGGTGTTTGAAAACCTCTGTTGTTTTTGCCCATATTTTTATAAGTTGATCACACTGGAAATGTGTAAATCCCCTTTCTCTCCCCACCTCCTCTGCCCTAAGATGTTAAGATTTACAAGGCCTATTAATGGGCTAGAGAGAGAGAGAAGGAGAAAGCAAAATCTATTATAGTTGAAGGTCTTTTTCAGCTCTATCAAGAGACAATTTCTAATCACCCTCCTAACTTTGTAGGAAGGGTTTTCCCCACTTCTTCCATATACTCCAGGCCTCTGGACTTTACATCCCAACAGGAACCCAATATGGTTTTCAGGCCATAACTAAAGTCAATCCATCACTCCATTTCCAAAGTTGACAGGGTCAAAGGTAGAGGAGAACTTTGGCAGGACTCCAAAAACATGAGCCTCCTTTGAACAGCCAGTCAATCACATCCAATCAGTCAAAAGAAACTGGATGGGTTCCTAGTCCTGAACTCTGGGATTTTCTTCTCCCCTTTCAGTTCCCACTGTGGGAGAATTAACACCACTCCAAATTCTTTACTGATTCAATCATTTTCTTTCAGTTCATTAATTCCTGTTTACAATGATACAAGATACATTTTCAGGGCTGAGTTAGGGTGGGAGGTGGGGGTCACGGGGTAGCATATAGCAAAACATCACACTAGAATAGTAGCCTAATTTGACCATACATTCTGTATTAGAAGGTCGTTGTATACTAGTGAGTTGGGAAGGGGAATAACTAAAATGGAATTTACTTAGGTTTGTCAGTTATCTTCATCGATATGCTTTAATTTTTTGGACAACTTGAAGTTTAACAGTTACCGGTATTTCTAATTACTTTAATGCACTTGGAAAACTACCCAGAACAGACCCTGATTTCTTCTTGTCCAAGCAAACAAAAATCAATTAGTGTCAGTTTCATTCCCCACATTGTTTTGTTTTGCCTACAGTCTGTTTAAGGACACATCTGACACTTACTCATACATGTCTGGCACTGCCATGTTCCTGTTTAACTAAGATGTCATAGGCTTACATTTGCCTGAAATGCCCGTCTTGCAAAAAGGAAAACACAGAACAGAATGGAAGAGGCCGGGAGGCATAAGGGCTTGGCATGGGCTGGTAGACGTGTGGGGCTTACAATGGAACAGGCTGGAGTCCGTGTTTACAACTTCGTTAAAAAAACCCACATGGTTCTGTGTACTTTCTCTACTCTGACTCCAAGACATAAATTTGAAGTTTGAACAAGGAAATTTGTGGAGAACATCATGTGTCTACCATGCTGAGTGCAGACAGCCCTACCTTCTGATGGGTCGAGTCTTCTTGCTCTCCGTCCGTGCTTGGAGTTGTTATGAACAAACATATTGTCAGAAACAGCCAGGACATGTCCATCAACGTTCACTGTTGTTGACAACACAACCTGCATATTTAAAGTAAAAAGGAACAAGGGGGTGCAGTAGAATTAGTTTCACATAACGTAGCAAATGCACCAAAATTCTGTTTTGCCACATTTCCATATGGCAAATGGGAGATGAGACAGAACCTGGGACTCAACAGAGTTTCCTCCTTCTGTAATTAAGTCAGAACTTGATAGAAAAAGTGGCTGTCCTTGACCCATGCATTGTCAAGTATTTTTGCTTAAGGCACACCCATGGAGAAAACACCATCTGCCTGCTGGTTCCAGAAACCTGGTTCTCTATCAAAAGACCTGGACCACCATTGCCAGTGGAACCTCCACCACAGGAAGCTGGTTGTGTGCCATGTGGAAGCTGAGATGTACACAGCAGCTGAAAGGTCACTTCCTTCCAAGCTCGGGAATGGCTTCCTGCACTTCAGATGGGTCCTGACATCATGCCTAGCTTTGAGATGCTGGCTGGTGAACTGTCTGCAGTGTTGCTGCCCAGTAGAGAGCAGTGGCAGGGTTGCCTAGACTTTTGCTGAGAAGATAAGGTTGCCATAATTCAGTGTTGAAAAATACAGGATGCATAGTATCTAACGAGGGTGAGGGGAGAGGTAGCATGGTGCAATGGGAGAACATGGGTTTGGAGTCAGAGAGAACTGAATTCAAATTCCAGGCCTGCTGTCCTCTAACTTGCAACCATGGACAAATCACTTAGCCTTTTCTAATCTCAGTTTTTCTTATCTGTAAGACACAAATAACAATGTGTATCTCACAGTGCTGAAATGACATATAATGAGAAACAGGTACACATCCCTAGTCCAAGAATCTGAAATCCACAAATTCCTCAGAATCCAGACCTTTTTGAGCACTGATATGATGCTCAAAGGAAATGCTGATTGGAGCATTTTGGATTTTCCAATTAGGGATGCTCAACTAGTAAGTGCAGAATGCAAATATTCCAAAAACCAAAATCAGAAGCACATCCAGCTCCAAGCATTTTGGGTAAGGAATACTCAACCTGTAATACATGGAAAGCATTCAGCACAGTGCCTGGTATGTGCCAAACCGGGATGAGTTCATGTCCTAATTGCCTTGCCCATGCTGGGTGTGACCAGCCCATAAGACAGATGACATTTCTCACACACAGAGGTTCTCCCATGGTCTAAGCTCTGAGGGAGGTCCTAGGAAGAGGAAGATAGGAGATAGGTACTGACAGTTGCAAGGTATGGTCCCTAACCTCAAAGAGTTCATTTTCTGGCTGGAGAATCATAGTTAACACGGGAAATAATTAGCACAAAGACTGGTATGGAATTGAGTCTCAGCATGTGTACTGCAGATCAGGGGTTGGGGACAAGCTCAAAGAGAAGGATATCAGCAAAGGATGGCCAAGCATGGCAGAAGACATCTGGGTGGACCTCCCATGCACTCACTTGACCCAGAAGATGAGCCACCCTAGTCGTGGGTCTAACTTCTCAGTTCACATGTTATGCATGGTCATTATTATTTTTTTGAGAAAAAAAAAGAACTTGTAATATACGTACTCACACACATGTATAGACCTTTTGAGGAAGGACATTAAATAGGTACAAAATAAGGAGTCATGTTTAAAACTGACTCTTTCTGTCCACTCCCAAATGAAAATGGTTGATAGTCTACTTGTGTTTGTCCTTCCTTGTTTATTAACTAGAGAGCAGAAGGCTTGATCCTGCCTTACCTCTTTTGAGACTCTATTGCCCAGGCTACCCAGGCTAGAGTGCTGTGGCACCATGTTAGCTCACTGCAACCTCCACCTCCCAGGTCCAAACAATTCTCCCGCTTCAGCCTCCAGAGTAGCTGAGATTATAGAGGCTCACCACCACACCCAGCTAATTTTTGTATTTTTAGTAGAGACAGGGGTTCACCATTTTGGCCAGGCTAGTCTCGAACTCCTGACCTCAAGAGATCCACCCGCCTTAGCAGCCCAAAATGCTGGGATTACAGAAGTGAGCCCAGCCCTACCTTACCTCTTAATATGAAGGAATGAGGTATCATTTAAAACACTTTTTATTATGAATAATTTCAAGCAAACAAAAGAAACAGGATAGCATAATGAATCCCCTGTACTTATCATCCAGCTTCAAAGAACGTCAAAATACTGACCTTTTCATCTCAGCCACAGTAAGACCCCTTATCTAAGATGTCTATGCTCTGAAACCCCAGTGGATGCCTGAAATCTCAGAGAATATCAAACCCTATAATATACTATGCTTTTTCCTATACATACTTATCATAAAGTATAATTTATAAATTGACACAGTAAGACATTAATGACAATAATAATTAAAATTATAAAAAGATATTGAAATAAAAGTATATAAATGTGGTTTCTCTCTTTTTCTCTCAAAATATTTTATTGTAGTGTACCTTGGGTAACTGAAACCACAGAAAGTGAAACGTCAAAAGTGCGGTGGTAGGGGGTACTGTATACCACTACCCACTCCCAACCCCCTACTCAACAATGATAATAATCACAGGTTTGAGTTTTTTGTAGGTGAAATTTACATGCATTGAAATGCACAAATCTTAGCTGTCCAATTCACACTATGATGAGGATGTAGACTATTTCCATCTCCCCAGAAAGTTATCTTGTGTTCCTTCCCAGTCCATCCTGTCCCCACCACCAGCAAAGCAATAGTCTTCTGATTTTTTTTTTTGCCCTAAGGAGTTTTTGGATGACATCTTCTAAGTTATTATATATTTTTAGTATAATAGTTTTGGGAAAATCCCTAAAACTCATGAGTCCAAAAATCATCCCACATAGTCTTATACTTTGAACATGGTGGTAATATATGCAAAATTTTACATGAATAAGTGAGTTTCAGTCATCCAACCCAAAAGATAATTCACTGAGCTTCTAATGTGTGACAGGGACCACAGATTCAAAGAATAAACTTGGACCTCAACTGTCATTCAGAAAGTTATCAATATAATTGCTCACAATTAAGGGGTGCAGCCTGTCTAGCTGCAGGTCTGTTTTCAATTGTGTCCATGTTACTATGTTAGAATCTGGGAAAAGTCCTTCCAAGTTCCTATCACACAGTGGCAAGCGTAAGATGGTAGCATCCATCACTCCCCACAGGTGCTCATGTTCTTATCAAAGTGATCTCAGCAAAATACAAGGTCACATCACAGTCAAAGAGAGAGGCAGAGCCTCATGGTCACAGGGTTAGGATGAACATGAAGGATGTATTGCCTATCCTCCGAAATTAACAGAAGAGAGAGAAGAAAGAAGAATCAAACTATTCTTACAAATTGTGTGTGTGAATGCATTTTCAAAGACATGACTGTCATCTCTGGAAAAAAAAACAGAAAACAAGGAGAGGGTACTTTAAGCTTTAATAATAATAATTCTTTTTTTTTTTTTTTTGGAGACAGAGTCTTGCTCTGTAACCCAGGCTAAAGTTCAGTGCAGTGGCCCGATCTCAGCTCACCATAACCTCCGCCTCCTGGGTTCAAGCAATTCTCCTGCCTCAGTCTCCCAAGTAGCTGAGATTACAGGTACCCACCACCACGCCTGGCTAATTTTTGTGTTTTTTTGGGTTTCACTATGTTAAACCAGGCTGGTCTAGAACTCCTGACCTCAGGTGATCTGCCTGTCTCAGCCTCCCAAAACGCTGGGATTACAGGCATGAGCCACTGTGCCCAGCTGTGGGCATTAATTCTTAATGAGCAGTCCTAGGCACACTAAGGGAAATGTGGGCCCTGTCTGAGGATTACGTGGAGGTAAAGAGCCTTCTCTCTGAGGCTGCTTTAATTCACTCCACAAGCTCCTTGTCATACTGTCCATTAATACTCCCCACGCATTCCTGCCACAAAATATGGGGCTTTCACGAGCCAACTGATTTCATCATTGTCCATTTGGGTGGAGTGAGACTTAATTCCAAAGTGAACATTTCCCGAATGACATACCCTGATGGTTCAGATGCACTTCATTATTTTCTATTAACAATAGAAATAAATTTTAATCTCTTGCTGGCTCATGCTGGCCTCTCATGACAGCTAGGGAATTAACCTGAATTATGTCAGTGTCTGCAAAATTTATTACAAGATTTTAAATTATGTCCAAATGTATGTGCGTGTGCATGTGTACATATAGATACGAGGCAAGTTCCAGGTTTTAATATTCCAAATATCTTAGAAGGTGAGGTAGCTGGAATAGCCTGCCAATTCAACTGAATTTGCAAAATGCAATGGATTTAATTCATAAACTCTACAACAAGAAATCAAATCTGTTTGGTGGTTGTTTCTATACATAGAGACACACACTTAAATACTGACGTTTACAAACATTTGCTTTACTTCTGGAAGAATGAACTACATTATAGAGGTGAAGATATATGTGATATAGTCAAAACTTCAAATTTAAGTTCTTTCACTGTTTACTGATGAACAATGACAATGCTGATATTCGTCTATTTGCAGAAGTTAAGAGTTCTGAATGTTTTAGGACCAAAGGAAGTGGAATGCGCATTCCAACATCATCTCACTCCCAAGCCTTCCCCTTCCACAAGCCAACTTCTTTCCCCTAGTGAGTATTTCCTGGGTCACGAAGGCTGACCCTTCCCATCTGGAATCAATCAGTCAACCCCTGACAACTTCCTGAAACACCTCACTCCATTTCCTGTTCTTTCCCCCTTCTCCTTTTCCCCCTGGTTTGCTTCACTCTTCAAAACTGCAGGCCACAGCAGCTTAATGTTAGAGGGTCAGGCACAGTTAGACTCCAAAACACTACACAAGGACACCTTTGACCTTCAAAAATCTTTACATCTTAGCTAAACAAATCAAGGTCAACATTTCTTACCATTACCTTGTTAACTATTTGTATGCATCTCTGCCAAGGGTCTTCTGATCATATAACCATCAATACCACTTATTCACCTAAGATCATAAACTGATCGGCTTTAAAAGAAGCAAATGTAGTAGGGATAAAAGGTGCCATTCGGAGGTGCCTGAAACTGAAAATCACCAGCATTATATTAGCAAACATATGGAGAGTATTCCGTACAAAGGAACTTCTATGCCTCATCGTCTCCTGTCACCTAGACCTGATAACGTGTCTTTTCTAAGGCTGTCAGACTCTCTTGGCACTGCCATTCTGCTGGCATGGCCCTAAGGAATGCCAATTAGGAATACAGATGTCCATAATTTGCGTGGGACGGACCCCCAGTTTCTGCTGACACTGGTGACAGTTTTCATTTATTTCGTAGAGTTGATTTATCTGTATTATAGCTCAAAGCTCTGGTAGGAAAGCCTGCAGATTTGAAAACTAAGTCATGGTAGATGACAGCTCTCCTCAACTGATACATTTTCATATAAAAGCAACAACTAATTTATTTAGGACAAAGTACCTTGAAGCCAAGGTTCCAAGAGAGAGAAATCAGGATCAATTAAAACGGCTTGCATGTTTTTCTAAATAAAAGTGGTTTTTACCTTCTGCCATTCCTTATTTTGCCTTGATGTGATATCTCATTTTTAGTAAGACCAACTGAATAAACAGACCAATTGGAGAGTAACAGTGGTAGGTTTCATTTTAAATCATTTAATTATACAGCAGTGTTAGTTGGTTATACAGAAATAGAAACATGAATAAAAAGTCTGTATCTTACCTTGAAAAATACAAGAAAGTTTTTAAAACAAAATCTACAAATATGTTCGCAGTCTCCTACCAGTACTCAAGAAAACTGATCGGCTTTCCCAAATTCTTTTATTCTTCTCATTACCCAAAAGTTCTCCCATGTCCCTCACTCCAGTAATTTATACAAACCAGGAGGTGAGTTGTAAAGGAGCCCTTTCCTGCTCATAAAAGGCCACTGTGGGAGTCACCCTTCAGGTGGACACATCCGTTAATCTGCCTGAACAGCTAATTTTCCAATAGAGGAGTTATTTCTTTAGTTATCAGAATGATAGCATGTGCCATTGAGACTTTTACCAGACTGACTTATTCCCACCATTGGGTTATTTTTATGCCTCACTCTGAAATATCCCTGGATTTTTGGAACATTACGTGTGTGTGTTTGTGTGTGTGTGTTTTCAGTACTTATCCCTCTCAAAGCTCTAACTGTATGATTTAGTTGAATTACAGAAGTCAAAGGAATGGCCAGTTGGGCCCTACTCCCAGCTAGGCTTTTTCAGCTCCTACCCAGGTGTTCCTACAAAGACCCTAAGTCTCATACAAAGAGGCTAAAAGAAAAAGAAAAGTCAAAATGAAAAATGTGTGGAATGACCAAATGATCTGCTCTTTGAAACAGACGACAATTCCAATGTCTGCAGTCACTAGAGAATAATTACACTGGTTAGAAACCTCCCCATATGGGCCAGAAACCTTGCTTTGAAAACACATCAAATTCTACCATTAGTCAGATACAGTTCCCCACCCTTCCAATGAGGGTCACGCACCTACTAGCTGAATGTGGGGCCTTTGGTAGTTTAATCTCAGAAAAGCTATAACACATAACATTATAGCACACTTCACGTTGAAGACTCTGATACCATGATTATGAATGTGCATACACTCAACTAAATAAAATGATCTCGAAAATTCCTGTTATTTTGCCAAGAATGGAAAAAAAAATTCTTTATGACATTTTACATCTGGAAATGGAATTAAATTCGTGATGTGCTTTTCCCTTATAACTGTTCAGTTGCCATATATGTTATTTCAGCTTTCCCAAAGCATAACTGTTATGTGGGATTTTATTTTCCACCTGTGGAAGGAGGAAAGGGACATAGAAACCATTAAAGGGACAGAGAAAATCAAGACAGACTTCTGGCTATGGCGGGCCACCAAGCCACGAGTCCATATTGCAAGGAGAAATACACACTCGGTTTTTACACAGTGCCGAATTCTCATCATGGACAAGGTGCATCGAATGACACAGTTTTATCCAAACCTTCATTATTTCAACCCAGGCTAACAACAAACAAATGGGCTACTGCAGTTTGTTCCCCCCTACCACTTTATTCGTGGCACACATCACATTTTCAAGCCAGATTTAAAGCCCAGATTCTTATTTGTTACTGGACTCCAGAGTCTCCAAAATTACCTTTAAACACCTTCCCCACAAGCATGGATTTTGTCATTTTCTTTAAAAGGAATTCTCAGAATTCTCAGCAATGGCTGTTGTTTCATATTCCCAAAGGCTACATTTTCTGTTCAGTGAAGGAACAGGTCCCAGCCAGGAGAGCACAGAGTTGACTGCCATAGAGACAGATGTGGGAGGTTCTGGATTGCTCCAGCAGAGAGAGGACTGGGCATTAATGGGATTACTCCTGAGCAGATGTGTTCTTTAAAAAAAAAAAAATACCTATTTTGAATTCTGTCAAGTATAAACTGATACACTTGATGACAAAAGGATATAAACTACATAAACACTGGTCAATTAACTCGGTTTTTAAAATAATTTATTTTAATTCTTTTACTTTTTACTATTTTTTCTTGTATAGTTTCTACTTTTATTTTAAATTCAAGGAGTACAAGTGTAGGTTTATTACATGGGTATTTTGTGTGACAATGAGGTCTGAGATACAAATGTCTAGTCATCCAGGTGTGAGCACAGTCCCTAATAGGTAGTTTTTCAGCCCTCTCTTCCTTCCCTTTCTCTCCCTGCTAGTAATCCCTAGTGTCTATTACCCCTATCTTTATGTCTACGGGCACCCAATGCTTAGTTTCCACTTACAAGTGGAACTTGGAGAACATGCAGTATTTGGTTTTCTATTACAGCATTAATTTGTTTAGGATCACGGCCTCTAGCTGTGTCCATGTTGCTGCAAAGGACATGATTTCATTCCTTTTTGTGGCTGTATAGTATTCCATGGTGTCTATGTATCATATTTTGTTTATCTGATCCACCCCTGATGAGCATCTAGGTTGATTCCATGTCTTTGTCATTGTGAATAATGCAGCAATGAACATACAAATGTGTGTGTCTTTTGGGTAGGACAATTTCCTTTCCTTTGAGTATATACTCAGTAACGGGATTGCTGGGTTGAACGATAGTTCGGTTTTATTTTTTTCATTTTAACTAGAGAAGACACTTTCTTAAGGAACCAGACAGCACTGTGTTTCTATCAATCACTGGGTATTTATTGAGACCCCTAGGGACTCTGCTACATGCAACAGAAGCTTACAGGAAACATCGTCACAGCCTGAAGGAGTCTGTCCTGCAATGGACAAAGCACAGCAAACACTAGACATAATCAGAAAATATTACTGCATGTTAATCTGTCATTGAAGATTGAACTTCATGCCCACTGTGTACTCTAGGGGCCAAATGGTGGGAAGAATCAGCGTGAACTGAAGGCAATCACAGCCATTTTCATCAAGAAAGTAAGATTTAAGAACAGAGCCTGAAGAACTGGGGGGAAAAATGAGTTACACCACTTGAGGTTACTGAGATGATTATTCTGGCTTAAAAAAAAATTCTAATCTGCATAAAGGAAGTAGTATGCCCAGGAGCTCTCCACTGGTGTATTTTGGCCAATTTGGCTTTAGAGTAAACATCTTATAGAGCGTGCTTTTAAAAACCTGGTTGAAAAATGTGGAGAAATCCAGTAGCAATTTTTTTAAAAATCGGCTTTTCATGTCATTGAGGAGTGTGAAGATTGCTCATCTGCTTTGCAACACTAAATGTCCCTTCATCTTAAAGTCCACGTCTAATTGCTATTCCCACCCTACCTTATTTTATTCCATTGAAACATTACCTTTCTCATCTAAAATTTGTGCCAAGTGGGATGGTTATGGTCAAGGGCAACATTTTACTAGCTAAAGTTTTGAAAGCCACAAGGGAGCCATAGCATATTTGATGCAGTTCTTTGTTCGGCTCAGCCATTTTTGTCTACGAAGCTCTAGCCCCAGGGACAATCTGAATCACCGGTGGCCTATCAAAAATCAGGAGCACACAGGCCCTGGAAGCAGCTGAGGAGCCATGCACTCTTATTGCAGGACTAAGAACACTTTGCTTTCCAGGAAGTTCTGCATTAGCCCTGGAATGGGTTCAGGACAGGTTTGTGTCCAAATTGAGTCCCTTAAAATATTTGAGCATTGGCCAGGCGCAGTGGCTCATGCCTGTAATCCCAGCACTTTGGGAGGCCAAGGAGGGTGGATCACAAGGTCATGAGATCCAGACTATCCTTGCCAACATAGTGAAAACCCATCACTACTAAAAATACAAACATTAGCTGAGTGTGGTGGCGGGCACCTGTAGTCCCAGCTACTCAGGAGGCTGAGGTAGGAGAATCACTTGAACCCAGGAAGCAGAGATTGCAGTGAGCCGCCATCAGGCCACTGCACTCCAGCCTGGCAAAAGAGACTCCATCTCAAAAAATAAATAAATAAATAAGTATTTAGACTTTGTTTCTAGCTAATTGAAGTCTGACATATCCTTTCCAAAAAGTTCCCCAGGAAACTACTGGTTTTCATTTCTCACCTTGTTCTTTTACAAAAACTCAAAACTCATTTCCTGGGTGAGTTGATCAAGACCTCTGTCACCCTGATTCTTGTCCCCATTCAAGAGAGCAACATTCAGGGATGGAGGCAGCCAAAGGTTCTAACATCAGAGAAAAGCTTGAAGTCACTCCAGAAAGCCCTCCCCAAGCTTATAGCTTTGGACTGAGAGTAAGATCCTCTGACCCTCTAAGGTTTTTTTTTTGTTTTTGTTTTTTCCTGACTCCAAATAGATAATTATGATTTCTTAACTTGGACTATCTGGTTTATCATCAGATAATGGACTCACCTGCTGATCAGAGAGGCCGTAAGTCAAGTGATTTCCATTATGTGCCTTACAAGTGCTGCTCAGTAGCACTGCAAATATCAAATAGTAGATGAATCACAGAGCAGCTGGAGCAGCTCTCACATTGAAAGATGTGAACTGAAGAAACCTGCAGGCAGCTGGAGCTGTATTAAATTTTTACCATTTGGAGTTAATTTAAACTCTCGTTTCCCTCTTCAACGGGTGTGAGAGAAACACTCAACATTTTTTATTTAAGGAAAATAGATGGTGGTGCCATTAAAAAGTTTTATATAAGAGCTGGGGGTTTAAAAATCATAAGGGGTTGGTGGATGGAGCTTGGCTCTGTTCCAAGACATGAGTAGCCGTGCCCTTTGCTCTCTCGTCGTTTAGTAAACCCAACTAATGGCTCGTGCCCAACTGTGTGGACGAGGTGTCTTTGTCAGAGCCATTCATTTCCCCATCGTTCTTCTGCACTTGTCGCATCCAGCATGTTGCAGCGACGGGCACGAGAACTCTCACATGATCCAACCACCCTGTGGATGCCAGTCAATCCCAACGGGGCCTCTCTTCCTTTCTCATTCCCCTCTGGCAGATCTCTCTGTCCTTGCTTCCCTTCTCTCCCCGACAGTGTGCGTTTTCTTGCTTTCTACGGGCCTGTGAGACATGCCAGGTGTGTTTTCACAAAGCTCCAACCCCTTCCCTCGATCCCTTCAAATCCCCATCAAGACACACTTCCAGCAGGCCCATACTGGGCTTGTGTGCAACCTGGAGCCAACCCAGCACTGATACCTTCCCCCGCCTGACTCCTGGAATGATTTTTCTTTCATTAGAAATGTGTCTGTCTGGCCAGGTGTGATGGGTCACATCTGTAATCCCAACAATTTGGGAAGCCAAGGCAGGTGGATCGCTTGAGCTCAAGGGTTCGAGACCAGCCTGGGCAACACAGCAAAACCCCGTGTCTAAAAAAATAAGAAAATTAGTCGGGTATAGTTGCATGCACCTGTAGTCCCATCTACTTGGAAGAATGAAGCAGGAGGATCATGTCAGCCCAAAAGACCAAGGCTACCTTGAACTGATATTGTACCACTGCACTCCAGCCTCAGTGACAGACTGAGACCCTGCCTTTAGGAGAAAGAAAGAAAAAGAAATATGTCTGTCCTTCCATACCTACTGACATATCTCTTGAGACCAAGGATGGCATGATCTGCACATATATCTCAGTCTTCTCCCTAGCATGACTTTATAAATTAAAAATGATTATTCTGGTGGGCCTAATCTAAAAAGGGAGTCATTTAGCAGGTAAATTGCAGTCACCAAACGGTCTCTCAGAAAAGTTCAGCAAATGGAGGTAAGTATCTTTATCTTAATTACAAGTGAGCTCTTGGTTGGAGTGAAGTTCATTAAAAATGATATGGGCTGGGCATGGTGGCTCATGCTTGTAATCCCAGCACTTTGGGCGGCTGAGGCAGGTGGATAACCTGAGGTCAGGAGTCAGAGACCAGCCTGACTAACATGGAGAAACCCGGTCTCTTCTAAAAATACAAAATTAGCTGGGTGTGGTGGCGCATGCTTGTAATCCCAGCTACTCCGGAGGCTGAGGCAGGAGAATCGCTTGAACCCGGGAGGTGGAGGTTGTGGTGAGCCGAGATCAAGCCACTGCACTCCAGCCTGGACAACAAGAGCGAAACTCCGTCTTAAAAAAAAAAAATTTTGGCAGGATGAAGAGAGGTGAGATAATGGGTACAAACATACAGTTAGATAGAAGTGGTAAGTTCTAATATTTGATAGTTGCACAGTAGGGCGACTACAGTTAACAGCAATGTATTGTACATTTCAAAATAGTTAAAAGAGAGGACTTGAAATATTCACAATATATAGAAATGATCAATTCACATAGAAATGATCAATTCACATGATGATGGATACCCTAACTACCCTGACTTGATTATTACACATTCTATGCATGTAACAAAATATCATATACACCCTATAAAGATTACAAACATTATGTATCAATAAAAAAAAATTAGCCTGGATGTGGTGGCTCACATCTGTAATCTCAGTCTTTTGAGAGGCCAAGGCAGGTGAATCCCTTGATCTCAGGAGTTCAAGACTGGCCTGGGCAACATGGTAAAACCTCATCTTGATAAAAAAAAAAAAAATACAAAAATTAACTGGGCCTGATGACACACACCTGTAGTCCTAGCTAGATAGAGGGCTGAGGTGGGAGAATGGCTTGTGCCAGAGAGGCGGAGGTTGCAGTGAGCCAAGACTGCAGCACTGCACTCCAGCTTGCGCAAAATTGTGACCCCGTGTTTCAAAAAAAAAAAAAAAAAAAGATTTTAATGATTTTGAGGTTGGAGATGTGTCAAGGTTACCAATTCCAGAATGCCACTAAGTCCAGAATGACCTAACGTAAAAGCTGGTGCTGCCCGTAGGATGGAGAACACTCCCGTGATCATGTTTTTTTAAAATGAAGTCCTTTTGAGGCAGAGGGTAAAAACTTGGCACTCAGGCCTCTAAGCTTCCCAATCTCGAGTAGATCTGCTGACATTTGTGTCCTGTGACAGGTGATGCTGTGGAAAGCTCAAAGCTATTCAGAAGAGCATCAACATTTGCTATTACTATAATGGTGGGTATCATTTAGCTCCACAAACATCTACACTTGACCAAGCTGCTGAGTTCCAGCAAGCACCACAAACATAGCTGGCACTATGTGGAAGCCCACTGCTTCCAGGAAAGTCACCTGAATATCACAGAGAAGCAGACCTGAGCTATGCAAACCACTCATTTAATTTTTATATTCTTCCACTAGGACGCAAGCCCCTTGAGGGCAGGAATTTTATGATTTGCCCTCTGCTATATCTCCAGCACCTAGGATAGTGCCTGGCACACAGAGTTTCATTAGTAGTATTGGCTGGGTGCATGAATAAATGAATGAGTACCTCCATGTTTTCACTATGACTTGGAACAGACCCAGCCAGCCTCTCTATGACAGTGAATTAGCAACAATAAGCTCTAAATTATTGTCAACTCCTAGTGATTTTTAGAATTTGAATGTGGGGAATGACAGTGTGCCTGACTTCCTCTTCCTGGCTCGATTTTCCTTTGGATTTTACAACTGCCTGCTCTCCACCCACACAAGCAGAAAGAAATAAAGGATGGGATTCATTATGTCTTAACAGGCCTGTCAGCTTAAAATAAACATACATTTCTTTTTCTTTCCTTCATTGAGCTGTTAATCTAGGGGTTTCACCTAATTGTTCCATTTCAAGGAGGGCAGAAGTGATTTTCTGCATGCATGACCCATGGATGTAGATACTTGGGGGTCCCTGGAAATCTTAAGGTTCTTTTCTCTTTTTTCCTTTTTTCTTTTGCTCTCTTACAAATTTATTTAATAGTAATCTGTTGAGCCCTACAGAATCCCTGCCATTTGGCTAGACATTGCCGATAAATACAAAAATAAATAAAACATATCGATTGCCCTCAATTAGCACAGTCTACTGGAAAGACAAGCGAGAACTGCAAGGCGATGTGATAACTGGCAGGGCAGGGGCCTGCAGGGAACGGTGTGTCGGCATGGACCCAGGCACCAACAGCTCCACTTGGAAGAGTCAGAAAATGCATCACTAAGGCGCTGACATTCAGGTGTAGCCTTAAAGCAGGAAAAGGAGTCACAAGTGAGAGACGGGTCAAGAGTTCTCAGGCAGAGGAGTGAACACATGGAAAGCTTTCTAGATGGAAAAGAAATCAGAGATGGCTGCGTGGTGAGCAGCAGGCCGATGAGAACTTCTGGGACAAGCCTGACAGGTTTATCAGGGTAGACAGAGGCTGTGCAATCTTCCCAGCTATGCCTCTTCAAATCCAAGCTTTGTGTCTATAAACAGCTGATATCCATGACACATTTTTGTAGGTGCATATATTTAATTTTTATGGATATGTAGCAGGTGTATATATTTATGGGGTTCATGAGATATTCTGATATAGGCATGCAATCACATCAGGGTAGATGGAGCAGCCTCAAGACATTTTGTTTGTATTTTTTTTTTCCTTGTTGTGCTATGTTCCAGAAGCAGGTCTCGAATCCTGGGCTCAAGCTATCCTCCTGCCTCTGCCTTCCTGAGAGCTGGAATCACAGGCGTGAGCCACTGTCCAGCATCATGACAGATCTTCAAAAGGTTACTCCGGCATTTCTGCTGAGGACGGGTTAGACAGGGACGGGATAAAGACAGGGGCAATGGCAGCTTTTCAGGAGAGAGGTGGATTTAACAGATACTTAGGAGGAGAAAGCAACACTTTGACAATGAAAGAGTGGGGAGTGAATCTAGGAACAAGCACTGAGTTCTGCTTGGAACATGTGCTCACTAGTCATCCAGGGAAGATGCCCAGGAGGAAGCTGGAGCTCTATGCCTGCAGCTCTGGAGAAGGGAGAAGTCTGAGAATAAGGATGCAGAAATCAGCCAGGAACAGAGGGTGTTTGAAGCCAAGAGAGCAGATGAGAGATCACCAAGAAAAGTCCTAAATGGACAGATTCCTATTGTTAAAGGTTACCTTACATGAAGGTTGCCTACTGGGCTTTAAGTGAATTTCATTTCTCTAGATTAAGATCTATGGAAGCTTGAGATGTTTCAAGAGGTCTGGAGACTCCCGAAATTTTAATTAAAAGTTTAAAAGTTGTATTTTGATGAGATACATACTGTAGCTTTCACCAGATTCTCAAAGGGATCGGGGCCACACACACACACACACACACACACACACACACACACACACACACACGGATAAAAAGGGTTAAAAGGGTTATAACCTTTTGCGTTTCACGAAGTTTTTTTATGTCCTATAATACTTAATACTTGAATGGAATTAAAGAGAGGATTTGGTTCAAGCTTGAAAATAAAGTTGATGTAACCATTTTGGTCTCACTGGATTTTTGTAAAAACAGTCCAGGTTCCATCAGTGTTTGAGAGATAAGGAAAGGAGGAGGGAGAGTATTAATGAGTTCAGGATTTGGTTCGAAGTGTTTTGTATTTCTATTCCATTCAGAACAAATCCTCACAAAAGAATCCTGCATATTAAATTTATTATGTTTGATCATATCACAAAAGTAGAGAATTGGAATTGTGTATATGGCTTTAAATGATTATCTGTGTCCTTCTGAGTGAGATATATATTCCAGGAATTTCTGAAAGTCACTATCCATTCAGATCACTGTCTCACCACTAGGATTATGTACTCTCTCTGGTTTTGTTTCATATTTGGAACCTGAACTAAGTTTCTTACTGATAGCATAGAGCCAAGTCTTTCTTCATAATAACCTTCTCTATATGAAAGAGCTTTCACTGAAGGTTATACTCTTAGTAGAATCTAAGTACAGTATAAAAATTGCCAATTCTTTTGTGTATCAAAGGACACTATAAAGAAAGTGAATGACAACTCATGGAACAGGAGGAAATATTTTCAAATCATATGTCTGGGAGGAGCCAGTATCCTAAATGTGTAAAGAACTCTTACAGCTCAACAATAAAAAGACAAATAATGCAACTAAAATATGGGCAAAGGAGTTAAATAGACATTTCTCCAAAGAATATATACAAATGAGCAATAAGCACATGAAAAGATCCTCAAAATCACTAATCATTAAGGAAATGCAAATCAAAACCACAATGAGATACCTCTTCACACCCACAGGATGACTAGAATTTTTTTAAAACGGAAAATCCCAAGTGTTGGCGAGGAACTGATACCTTCACACATTACTTGTGGAAATGAAAAACGGTGCAACCACTATGGAAAACAGTTTGGCAGTTCCTCAAAAACTTAAAGAAACAATTACCATATGACCCAGAAATTCTGTTTTTAGTTATGTACCTAAGAGACTTAAAAACATATGTTAGAGCAAAACTGTACACAAATATTAACAGTGGCATTGTTTGTAATAGCCAAAAAAACAGAAACAATCCAAATGTCCACTAACTGACTGATAAATTTAAAAATGTGACATATCCATACAGGGGAATATTCAGCTGTAGAAAGGAATGAAGTAGTGATACGTGCTATCACATAGTTGAACTTTGAAAACATGCTAAGAGAAGGAAAAAAAAACAGACAAAAAAAGCCACATATTATATGATTCTATTTATATTAAATTTCCAAAATAGACAAACCCATAGAGACAGAACGTAGATTAGTGGTTGTCAGCAAATGGGGAGAAACAGGAAATGGGAGACATGAGAGTTCTTCTGGGGGTGATAGAAGGTTCTGGAATTAGATAATGGTGCTGGTTGCACAGCACTGTGAATGTACTAAAAACCACTGGACTGTATACTTTTAAATGGTTAAAATGGTGAATTGTATGTCATATGAATTTTATCTCAATAAAAATGCAAACAAATTACCAGTTGACTTTAGCTCTACCAAAGAAAAAGACTATCATAGAATCCACAAACTCTACACAATTCTTTTTGCCCTTATCTTTGCAAAAGTCAAATACTTTCACGTAGGATGAGAATTATATGTCATTGTGAGATCAGTAATATTTATTCTATGCCAGTGAAAAACTCAGGCACCAAGAAAATCCTGCTTAAGTAAATAACTAAAGAAGTAGAGGATATATTCACATGCATTTGCTTTGTGACTAAATTTATAAAATTTGGGAGAAAGAAAACGACAAGGTATTCTACTATAAAAGAAGCCTCTTAACATTTACAAGAGTATCCTCAAATTCTCAAATTTACAACTCTTTGAAAGTGCTGGTAGAAAAGAGAATGGAACAAAAATCCAAACTGCCAACTCTTTTCCCTGCCTCTGTATCTTCCGGAAATGAAGCTAAGCTTTGGTCATGGAGGCACTTGGAATTCTTTTGAATCTCACTCTTTTTTGGACTGAAATTTTTTATATTTCTGTTTGGAATACTGAGCACAGCCAACTTCCACCATGGACGAGGTTCCTGTTTGACCCCCAAGAAGACTGATTTTATTTATGTTTGTCTTCACACAAGAAAGTAGGGCCAGAAGCAGTGTCTCACACCTGTAATCCCAGCACTTTGAAAGGCCAAGGCAGGCAGATCACTTGAGGTCTGGAGTTCAAGACCAGCCTAGCCAACATGGCAAAACCTCGTTTTTACCAAAAACACAAAAATCAGCCAGGCATGATGGCGTGTGCCTATAGTACCAGCTACTCTGAAGCCTGAGGCATGAGAATCGCTTGAACCCAGGAGGCAGAGATTGCAGTAAGCCAAGATCATGCCATTGCACTACAGGACTCCAGCCTGGGTAACAGAGGGAGACTCCATCTCAAAACAAAACAAAAAGGCAGGGAAGGAGCCTGCCCAAGAGAAAGGAAGGCTCCAACTTTTTAAAGGGAGGCTGGTAATAGTGTTAAGTATTGTAATGGAAAAGGTTCCTGACACAGCAAGATTGATAGCCATGATGGGGTTAAAAAATACTATTAAGAGTTTTTTCAAAGTAACTCTCAGTAGCCTTGTATATGGCCATCTCCCCTATTAACTCTTGAATGGCTCTGCTCCTCAATATCTGTCTGATTGTGGCCAAACCACAGAAGTTCTCCAAGTGACAGGCAGGACCAGCTACATAATCTGTAGGGTCCAATAAAAAATGAATAACACACTCCTTGTTCAAAAATTATTCATGGTCAGATATGGTGGCTCACACCTGTAATCCCAGCACTTTGAGAGGCCGTGGCGGGCAGATCACCTGAAGTCAGGAGTTCGAGACCAACCCAGGCAACATGGCAAAAGCCTGTCTCTATCAAAAAATACAAAAATTAGCTGGGCCTGGTGGCACATGCCTGTAGTCCTAGCTATTCGGGAGACTGAGGCATGTCGGGAGGCTGAGGCATGACAATCCCTTGAGCCTGGGAGGCGGAGGTTGCAGTAAACTAAGATCTCACCACTGCTCTCCAGCCTGGGGGACAGAGTGAGCCCCTGTCTCAAAAAAAAAAAAATTATTCATAATTTCAAGAAGACAACACCAAAACATAAACCTACCAGCTGTAACGTGTCACATGCTCATAGTGTGCTGGAAAGAGTTTGATCAAACAAATGCTCCCAGCTCTGGCTCCTGACTCTACCACCTACTTACTGTGATAAGGGGCAAGTCATTTAACCTTTCAGAACCTCACTTCTCTCACCTGAAACTTGAGGCTAAGGATCCCCATCTCTCTCATGGCTGCGAGAATTTATTTTTTGAAGTCTCGAGCTTGCATGTGATCGTTTTACGTGTTTTTAATTTTTCTATGGAAAAGGAGGCACTGTATATCTAGCACAAGGTGTGAGTGGCAGGAAAGCCATTTGGTGAATTAAATATGGGTCCGTCAAAGCTCAAGAAAGGGGGCCGGAGGAGCTGCTCTTGCTCTCGTCTCTAGCCTGATACTCTTTGCCTCGGTCTGTTTTTATTAGCTCGTGTTCTCAGTACATCAGTGGCAAGGGTGATGAAACTGGTGGCAGATTTAACTGCCAGGCAGCTGGGTCACTGTCCCGTGGGTCTTGTTGTCACTCTGCGATCTTAAAGTGACCACGCTGCTTGGGCTGCTGCCTTCCAGAAGGCTGAGAGAGAGACCACTGAATAGTTAATCGGTGGAAAACGGAAGACAGGGGCTGTTGCTTGCAGAAAATATAGAGAAGCTACTTTGAAAAATCCCAAGGTGGCTGAATATCAAGAACGCAGTTCCTGCTGTGGGCAGCTGTATGTGCAGTGGGCAGCCTGAGGGCTTAAAATCAAATCTCCAGCACCGGTTGGCGCCTCTCCCCATAGGGCTTTGGCAATGGGGACAGAAAGCTTAAACACTGCAAGATGAAGAAACTCTCAGTGCTAGTGGCTGAGGGTCATCGTTTACCATTATCTTCTGTATTGTTAGCAGTAGCAGTGAATAATAATTTTTAAAGAAAAAGAATGAGAAGGAGAGAGAAAACAGGATGACTTATTTAACAGGAAAGATCTGCAGGGCCCCTTACCTGAAACCGTCTCATGTCCCTTGGGTTTCCTGCTGTTTTCAAGCAATTCTGATTGCACTTGAGGAAAAATTTTAAAAAGAATCTGTGAAGAGAAAGCAATGTGTTACATTTTTCAGTAAACATCTTTTAAGGGAGACTACAGCTGCATTCGACTAGATTTGATTTGAAAGCGATTATATTTCAGATCTGGGGAATTTCAACCTGCCCTGTCTGTGAAGGAACATTGCTGACCCTCTGCAATTTGCAAATTTGGATGTTTTCAATCTCAAGCCCAGCGCCCCCTTCCCTATCACTGTGAGGGATTGTTAAGTGGTTCACAAGCTGGGCTTTGGTTTGTACATCGGCCCGCGGAGTTTCTAGAGCATTTGTTTTGGGGAAGGAAAAAAAAAAAGGCTTCAAATGCAGCAGTGACCCCTGCTGTACAGAAAGTCTTGCTCCAGGGTTAAAAATGGCAGGACCTGGCCCATTATCCCAGGGCATCTCATCTGTGTGGCTCTCCGCTGGCCCCAGACAGCAATATGCTCATACGTGAAGGTGGCCTGATATATTCAATGTTTACAAAATCAGAAAATGGTGTGTTACCCTCCAAAGACAAAGTCCGTCGGTACGGGTATATGCCAGGGTTTTTATGATTGATAAAAAGTGTGAATGTCTTTTCAGATCATGTATAGATTATCCAGAGAAACACTAAAGCACAGAATCGTGGTCTGAGGTTAGCATTTGTCAGACGTATTTCTTGAAGCCAATATTTTCTCTTAAATGACCTATCTGTGCAATGTTAAAATTGGGCGTCTTTCATCAGGCAACTAGGTTAACCAAGAAAAATGGCAGAAGTGGTCTTTCCAGCAATTCACCTAGTTAATGTTTGAAATTTGGTTTCAAAATACAGTAAGTTTTTCATTTATTTCACTTGCAGAGTCCTTTTCCTTAAAAAAAAAAAAAAAAAAAAAAAATCCAGCTTTTGCAGTGTTAAAGTCCCAGGTGAGCTACGCCTATTTCCCTTTCTGTTACTATGACAACGAAATTTTACCGCAGTCCCAAAGTCCCTTCAGAACTCTCACATCCATGCCTTGAATTAGAACTTTAAAGGAAAAGATATACATTTTTCTCAGGATTTACAAACAAAAATAAGTAGAAATCAACAATGTTTCCAAAAAATTCTATTCTAAAGCAACGGTTGGTGAAATGCTCTCATCGCAATGTTCTAATTCTTATTTTTTTGTGTAACAATCACACAAAAGAATTAGCTCTCCAATTAAATGTATTTATCACTTTAAAAAAATGATAAGGAGATAAACAGTAAATGATAAAGGAGAGGAGAAGGGGAATTGGCTCTTCAGAGTATTTTCTGTATCTGAGCCTCTTTTACTCTTTTTGCTGGTAATATTTGGCCACATGCTCCCATGAATAAGGTTGAGTGTGAATTTGGAAGCAACAGCTAAATATTTTTTTCATTTTATAACATCTGCTTTTCCCTTCTCTCTTTCAATCTTTTATAGGGTGGGTGGGAGGTTGGGCTTTGCTTCCTGTGCCCGGGAGGTGTTGGGGTCTTTATAGAAGAGACCTGCAGAAGGACAAGGCAGAGAAAATGTGCACAGCTCTCAGACCACAGTGTTCTAATTCACAACCTGCTGCTGCTCTCTGAAGGACAATGGCATCTCTGCCCAGGCCATCAGAGGGCGTTAGAAAGGAGAACTGCTTTTATTTAAGTAAAGATTCATCAGAATTCCAACATTTTATTTCCTGAAGCGTAAACATCCCCTCCATTTGAGCACTCATAGCAGAGTCATTCGTGGACACTCACAATGCATGCTAACATTGCCTTTTCCCACCCGTGTGTGTTTCTAAACAACAGCCCCCACCGCCACCCCACACTGGCCCACAACCACTCCCAGTGGCAATTTGCAATTTACATTTTCCCCTACTAAACCCTAATGGAGTGCTTTTTCTCATTGACTCCTTGATTTCTGGGAAGTTTTGCCACAACTGGACTCATTGTAACGCGTTCTGTGTGTGTTAGACTACCTCCACTCCCTTCTCCAAGATGTATCTGGTGAAAACATTAATGTTCATGAAGGCATTATTATATGAATGGTGTAGTAGGTGGAAAAGTGCAAAAGAGATAAATGTTTACATAAAATCAGATTGATTTAGGGAACCCGGTAGCCTGCTGAAAGGCTTTATTCATTTTAAATTAGGACCCTTAACAGTGATTTGAATGGAAAACACCCAGTTTGACTCTTTGCTTGTCTGAGGGGCTGAGTTTGTAACCTACACAGCCTGCCGCACTCTAAGGACTTAGCATTGGGTTCATGAATGAGAAGGGGAGGTTAGTGGGAGGAGGAAGAGGGGAGGTGAGTGAGAGAAGAGAGAAAGAGGCAGAAAGTTCTCTTGCTACTTCTAAATGGCTTGCATCAGAAATTATGGCCTGGATTTTTTAATATATGGATCTACAAATCAATTAAAAGAAATTCTGGGGCTTACTGACATCTCCAATTTTTTTCTCTTCCTTTTACTGGTGTCTTCTGGTTCTCTGCCCTCTACCCTCTCCATCCATCATGCTCAAGATCTTGAGACAAAACCTTCCCTAACTATACCATCCATTTAGCCACGAGGTAACTTACAGGGAACAAATTCTCTCCAGATCCCCTGGGTTTAGATCCCTCCAAAGACAGAGCTGCCTGGAAAATGTCAGCACTCTCCACTAAGAAACGGGAAACCCAAATAAATTATGAGATTTAGACCAAATGTGCAGATTCTCATCAAGATGAATTCTATTTCCACCTTCTCCAAACAATGTTGACGACGTAAATATCATAACCATGGAGCATGCTACACGCGACAAAGCTTCTGATCTCTTAAGAGCAAACACGAACAACCACAGGTTTATCCTTGTGTTAGGGACAAAGAGGATCGGGAGGTGGAGTCAACGTGTGAACTCAGACCTTGAGATGGCAATCTGGTCCCGAAGTCAGTGGGGCAGGAGAATGTATCTGCCCCATTGCTTTACTCCACAGATCTGTTGGAAATGCCCCAGGGGTTAACCTTGATCTGCAGCTATCAGCTGACCATGGCACCAAGTTACCTCACATTCTTTATCTCTTAACAAAGGAGTTGAACTGGATCTCTAGGGTTCTTTCTAACATTGATATTTTATGACTGCAAAGAACAATGTGCAGAGTTGAGAACCTTCCAGAAAGGGTTACTTTGGGGAAAGAAACCACTGAAAACAAAAGACGATGACTTCTTGAAATCCAAGTGGGTATGGCAGAGGTGGGAGTGAGGGTTTCTGAGAGGGAGGTCGAAGCCACTGAGATCAAACTGTGAAAAATAAATGAGTGGGGACAGCTGATTGTTGGGAAATAGGACATCCGGGATGATGTCATGCCCAGAGTGGGCGGTGCCCTGAGGCTGATGGGCAGATTGTTGGGTGAGTTGCACTGTCCCATTAGGACCTTTCTCTCTGCTTCTGAGGCAGGGAAGGTGCTTCAGGAATATCACATATCAGAGCCACCTATGTCCCCCCTAACCATCCTGCACGTCCAGCAACTGAAGCGTACAGGGGTCATGGAGCGGAGGGAAACACAGTTTGCTGCGTAGCCACTCTCTGCCTGATACACAACACCACATTTCATTCTCACAACAACCCC
The DNA here is from genome assembly GCA_963574635.1 of Cheracebus regulus. Taxonomy (NCBI): domain Eukaryota; kingdom Metazoa; phylum Chordata; class Mammalia; order Primates; family Pitheciidae; genus Cheracebus; species Cheracebus regulus. Next base: position 183,743 of record CAUYQU010094722.1, on the reverse strand, counting down.
ATGAGTGACAAATCATCCCATGGCCGGGAAAAACCAAGGCCTCAAGAATTTAAGAAATTTGCCAAAGATCGCAAGCTTGTAAGTGGTGGACACAAGGACTGGAGCCTGGATCTTTGTGGCAACAAGCTCCATGTGACACTGCATGTTTCCTACACCAATGACACGGTGTGAAGACAGTTGCACAGCTCAGTGAATATACTAGAAACCACCCCATTATACACTTTGAATGGGTGCCTTTTATAGTATGTAAGTTATATTTCAATAAATCTGTTTTTTAAAAAAACACTTCAGAATAGTCTAAAAAGGGTGCGTGCGTGCACACACACACACACACAACAGGAAGAATAAATTAGGAGAAAAAAAGTGAAAGATTCTGACTTCTTGAAGAGACTGCAGTGTCCCAAGTCAAAATCAGTAGGTCAAAGATAGACAAATGGAAACATGGAAATAAATGCTTCATATTGAAAACTTCTGCTGAATTCATCCATTTATGCATTTGATCAATATATACTGTGCTCTGTATGCAAGAAGGTTCAGACACAGTGGCAAACAAAGTCCTTGGCCCCAAAGATCCACCCACCAAACTATTCAAATATGTTTCTCCAGCTTCTAAGAAGAGTCTGAAGACCCCTCAATCTATTACTGAGTACCCTCCCCTCCAATCTCTAAAATACTGAAATATTCTGTACTATTCAGGAATGCAGCAGAAATATCTAAGTGGCTTCCACATGTCTTCCCCCATCCCACCCACTTCAAAGGGGGACAGGAGGCTTGAAATCACGGGAAACATAACTACTTAATATTCCTGCCAGACTCTGGAATTCTCACCAATGGTCTATCACAAAACCCAGCACAATATTTCTCCAGGATTTATGGAAGAGGCCATTCAATTTATCTCCAAATTGGAATGCAAGATCTAGTCCCTCCTTGAAATGTTTAATATGAGAAAATTCCATAAGGCTGGGTGCAGTGGCTCACCTCTGTAATCCCAGCACTTTGGGAGGCCAAGGCAAGTGGATCATGAGGTCAGGAGTTTGAGACCAGCCTGCTCAACATAGTGAAACTCCATCTCTATTAAAAATACAAAAAATTAGCTGGGTGTGGTGGCGGGCACCTGTAATCCCAGCTACTCAGGAGGCTGAGCAGTAGAACCACTTGAACCCAGGAGGCAGAGGCTGCAGTACGCAATCCAGCCTGGGTGCAACAGGCTGTCTCCATCTCAAAACAAAAAAGAAAAAAGTTAGACAAGAATGCACATCAAAGGAATGTGAATTTAGCAGTAGTTAACAGCTTCCATTATACAGAGTCTCACTGTATACAAAATAATATGCAAAACGCCTTTCACTTTGAAAACTTAGTTCTTTACTCCCCTAAAAATAATCTAATTCTGCCTACCCTGGAAACAACTTCTGCTATAATATGGCCACATTTCATACACCACAGAGATGAGAACACCCCAGACTCTCCAAAGACCAAGAGAGGGGATGCCATATCTGGTTCTCTTTCTCTGCCATGACAGTCACATAAGCAGGCTAGGTCACTGAAGGCGGAGCTAAACATGCAGTTGATATGGCCTCACAAACTACATAGGGACTTAACCCTGTGTGTTCATTGATTTGGGGAAGGTACTTTCTGTCTGGATTAGCTGTTAAACCTCCTTGTTTTTAGCCCAATAAATTAAACTACAATTGAATTTCACTGTGCCTGCTTCTGAAAAGGAGCTGACCCATTTCCCTTAAAACACTCTCATATCATTTCTGAAAACTATGCAAAGTAGGGATAGGCTGGGTCATAGAATCACATGTGAAAGAAATGGGCAGTTGCCTCTCTTCTCCCAGGATCCTCTCCACACATTTACATTCTTTGAGGGATTCGGCAATCCAAGCTCTCACACCAGACTGGGAAGCCTACTGGGTGGCCACACCCATGAGTTCATTTTCTCACTTTGAGAACCGCCCTCCTAACAGCTCACTCAGCTTTGTATGGTAGGAAAACTCCCAAGTGATTGGTTTCCACTAAAGACCAGAGAAAACCTCAATGATGGTGTTCTAGCTGTAATCTAGATCTTAACTATAATATCTTCTTTGACCCTTCCAACAGCAGAGAACATACTTTCCCCCTTCAAGATCCCCCAGCAGAATCTACACCCAGGCAGCCTAGGGAAGGTGAAGGTTAGCAGTGAGACCTAGCCTTGGCCTGGAGATGAAGTGCCCTGGATACATCTATTTGGTTGTTGAGGTGTCAGCCCAGGCTAGAAAGGGCCCTGAAGCTTTAAGGATCTTGTGAAGACTCTGACTAAAGTCCACAAGAATGAAGAGACTCTGGGAGGTCAAGCTCCCAATGGGCTCTCGTTACACCCTCAGTAACTTGGGGATGACGCATCTGAGAACACTTGGCTTAGTATTTGAGACCTGCTTGGCAAGGTGGCAGTGGTTGGCATAAAAGCCCTAGAAGATTCATGGAAAGGAAAGATGACTTAAAAGTTTTCACTTACTGGCTTCTTTAGGCTTAAATGAAATACTCATTTTTGTAAGCTGATGTTCTATCGAATCCATTTAGTTAACCCCTCAAACTGTAAAAACAAACACATGAACAGAAGAGGTATAGAATCTTTAACTCCACAGACATTTCTAAGGCAGGGACCTGTTACTGTTAAGGCTTATTCACCCAGATTATTTCAATAAAAGGCCATTTCAGATCTGAAAATTTAAACTTTACAGAAATGTTTTAAGTAATACACTTCCTTATTTCCAACTACACTCAACTTCTCAAATTCCTCTTGGCTAAAAGACTACGATGAAATAATAACTATCATTAATAATAGCCTATATTCATTGAGCTCACATTATTTGCCAGGCATGCTTTCCTGTAATCAATCCTCTTAAGTTTGAGAGTAGGAAACTGAACATCCCCATCTTAGAGAGGAGATAAACAAGATTCAGAAAGGTTAAATGACTTGCCCAAGGCAAAACAGCTAGTAAGCAGAAAAAATAAGCGTGGAAGTCAGCCTTTCTGACTCTTAGCAAAATGCTGGTCTGGTGGGAGCTTGGCCAAGCTTTGGAGGAAAAAAAAAAAAAAAGGCTAACCGTGTTGCCAAGCCGCATTGTTTCACAGGACAGTGCCCCACTCATCCACATGGGGGATCCTGTCATTTTCTTCCTATTCTGCTGGAATGAGAGAGTTTCATATTGCAAAAGAAAACAAGCAAACAAAAATGTCTACCATTCCTATCAGGGACTGCATGCTCTAGAAATTCTGTGACTATTTTGGAGGATGCAAAGGAAAAGATAAGCAAATCTATCAGATATTCAGAAAACAAACCTTCTCAAGAATCCAAATTGTCCAAAGATGGCATAGCCCAAATAGCTGCAGCCTTTAAAAAAAAAATTACTCAAGTGGATAAGAAAGATTTCAGAGCCATTTGTCTATCAAGATGGTGGAAGGGAAAAAGCTGAAAATCAAACATGGAACAAAAGTAACTGAATTAAATCTTGGAAAACATTTTTTGGGAATCAAGTCACCAGGGCTAAATTCTGAAAGCATTTACCCAAGGGACAGAGCAGGATCCCCATGATGGAGATTTTTAAACAGCTAATGCGTTTGATAACAGATAATTTCAGTCCTCTATGCAGCAGCTAACTGGGGTACTAATACCAAGCCCACATGATTTCAAGGCTTCTGCAATGATGATGATGATGATACAGTAAAAAATTTTAATATTTACTGTAAAAATTAGGGACTTTCAGTAAAAATTAAAGACCTTATGGCCAGGCCTGGTGGCCCACATCTGTAATCCTAGCACTTTGGGGACCAAGGCAGGCTGATCATCTGAGGTCAGGAGCTTGAGACCAGCCTGGCCAATACCGTAAAACCTAGTCTCTACTAAATATACAAAAATTAGCCAGGTATGGTGGTGCACACCTGTAATCCCAGCTACTGGGGAGGCTGAGGCAGGAGAATTGCTTGAAGATAGGGTTGCAGTGAGCCGAGGCCATGCCACTGTACTCCAGCCTGGGCTACAGAGCTGTGCAGCCCTATCTCAAACGAACAAACAAAAGAAATAAAACGAAACAAAAATACCTTTCAAGGTCAGTAGTGAGGACTAGTTATTCAGTTATTCATGCAAAATGTTTGGGTAAATGCCTGGTACAAAGTAAGTCTGCTTTTGTTACACACATGCTTATGATCTCTTCCTATGTATTGCCCCTTTCTCCCCCACCACATTTCAAAATAGCCCATTTTCCAAACCAAATTATTCCAGAAGGAGCTGCTACAGATTTAAATCTGGTCCTGTCTGCCCTGCTTATCTCTCCAACATGAACAATGTACTCCACTGGAAGAACTTCCCTTCATTTTCAAGAGATAGTAAAAGAAAAAGAAAAAAGCACACATGGAATTAATCCACTCTCACAGATAACAGGGGTAAAAAACAACAACAAAAAATGGAGGATGGGAGTCCTCATTCCTGTTTTCAGCAAACTCTGGCCAGCAAAAGAAGTCAGAGCTCCACACGCAATATGCTGGCTTCTGACTGGCAACAGGCTCCATCCAGTCACTTTCTATTCCATGCTCAAGTCCTCGGAAGTGCTGTTTCGCTTTGGCAATAGCTCCTTCATCACTGAGCACAGTGCCTCCCGAGTAGAATCTGCTGCATTCATTTAGACACCAAGAGGGAGCTACTTCCCTCACCATGTAAATCTGACTCCCTGACTCCATACCGATAGACTTCATTTCAAAGGAATTTCATGATTTCGTGGCGAGCAGTTGACTGTAAACAGCCACTGAAGGGTAAAAACAAGGGGCCACTTTCGTTCTCCACTTATTTCTGCCTCGTAACACACTACAGTTTCCGAGGACCTGGGGCTAGATGTTGGGAGGTTTTTGTGTATTTCTGTATGTGTGTGGCTTTTTTCTTTTTTGGCTTCTATATTCAGAAGCATCTTCATTCTCCTGACTTCTATTATTTGACACCATGAGGCTCACAGGGAAAAAAATCTCTAAGGAAAAGTCCTTGTTTTTACACAGATACAAATCTGACACCATTAATGAAAATAATAATTGAACTCTTTGGGCTTGAATTGGAATGAAACACACACTAAGAGCATACTCATAATTCTAATTGTTCTCATAAAATGTCTTTCGAGGGCTCTTTGCAATGCACAAGGTTCTATCTTTTTCTTTTAAAAAAAGAAACAAACCATATCCTCTTCTTTGCCCTCATCCTTTCCTCTGTCTTCTCATCCAGAAAAGAAAAAAGAACTGAGCAAAACTGAATCATATTACAGACTTCCTTGAGAAAGAAATCTTTCCGTGAGACTTCAGAATCAGAATACAAATCTATTTCCCTTTCCAGTACCATGACTCCTCGGTTGAAGGAGAGAAATGAAGTTATTAGTCAGCCATCAGCTTAATGGGTCCTCACCGTCCCATTTCCTCGGCACCCCTTCCCCATCCTTCCTTCCCCATCCTTCCCCACCCCCTCCCATTCTCTGCCCTCCCGGCAGAGCTCATCTATGCTAGGCTGAGCAGTGAACACCAATTACACCCAGAGCCCTTTGCTGCTGCCTGGTCCGCTGGTTTTACTGTTTTGCCAGATGGTTGAGGCCAATGTGTAAAACTCTCTACCCTACCATTAATTCATAACTCGGTAATAACTTTCCCACGACTCCAGGAAATTGAAGTGGAGTGCAAATGTGGAGATTTGGAAAGGGAATCAAGGTTGGCCAACTATTTCACACCTGCCAGAAAAGATACCAGGGAGACAAAAAGATACCCCTATTTACCCAGCCTGGAGCGTTACTTTCCCTGAACTAAGCGGGAATGATTCAATGTGCAATGCTGGAGAAGTGGTGGACAAAGTTCAGAGTGCAGGCTTCTCCGGGCTTCGCTTTCTCTCTGCAGTTTTCAGCTTTATACCTATCACACCTACGGGTTCACTCTCTAATGACCTTGAGATTGTGTATCAATGTAATGTTATATTCTTACGACAGATCCATAGATTAGCGGATATGAGTGCATTCTCTTGCTAAGACAGGACACCATCCAATGTTTGTTAGCATCATTAAACTAAAACTGACTTTTCACCTGCTCCCATACCATATGCAGCTGCAAATTTTTAAATTAAACTATGAAGCCATGCATAAATTTACATATATTACAGACTAGCCTCTCCATTTAACATGCAAATGTACTCCAATGTTTCAGAACACCTTCTGTCGCTAATTAATTTGCTGAATTATAATTAGACTAATCCTGCATAATTAATAAGCACAGATTTTTTTTTAATTTGTAAGCAGCTTGAGGAGATCATTCACTTCCTTCTATAAACTGCTAAGTAAGTGTTAAAAAAAATCTGGAAAGAACATGTGTGAAAAGGTATGTTTGATGTCGCATACAAACTCAAACTAGCGTGGAAGATACAGAAGTCAGTATTGATAAAGGTACATATCTGAAGCCAACATTCAAACAATCAAAAAAAAATTGCATCCAGAGGATGGGGACTAATTCTCCCTTTGTCTCCTTGTATATAATGTTTTATTCTTTGCCTTCTATCCGTCGGATCTTCCAAGATCACAGAGGCGGGAAAGGATTAAAGTAACCGTATGTTGTATTAGGAGAGATAATGATATTAACACTCCACTGTATATCAAAACACTCTGTACATGCTGGGTGCTTATAAGCTCCTTTGATGGTATTTGGAATCATTTTCATTTTGGCTGCCAAAAACACCCGAGATCCATCTAGTGGAAACAATTAAGTTCCATTAGGACTGTATCCATTCGGTAATGATTACAATGAAGGGTCCCTCTTTAATCCTGGAGAGTGGAGTCTCAAAGAAAAGTACGCATCTGTGCACTGAAAAATGTGAAAACTATAGAGTTTTCCAACCAAGTATCAAGCTTAATGTTGACTCCCCAAAATAAACCAGGATGAGGAGAGCTCAAGGTTTGGGTTGATGATTTGTTAGAAAATTCAGAGCAGGGTGGGAATCTGGAAGGACAAGGGAAGCTTAGTGGTCATGAAAGTTGAGGAAGACTCCAGAAAGAAAGTGGGAAATGCATGTTCTGGCAAGAAGCCAGTCAACCTTCAAAGAGAGGAGAAATATAACTTTAGAGCAAATAGAGAGCTCCCTGGCCCTTCCACGTAGCGAAATCACTATACTACCAGGGGCCAAAAGATTGTTAAGTCAAAAAGATGAAGCCACTTGAAATGTGTTTAGCTATCAATTCCATTTTTTATAGTGAGTCTATAAATAGAAACTTCTGAAGAATGGAAACCATTTTCCCAGGCTCATTACTGTAGTAACTACACCTTCTCAATACCACGCAGCCCAAAAAAAGAAAAAAAAAAATTTTAAACAAAGCTACACGATACGCTAGCTTAGGAATTGAGAAAGTTGAAAGGTCCCAGCACCTCGGAGGCTGTTGGCCACAGCCGGGAGCGGATGCCAGGGGCACTGTTCCTGCTTCTTCCCTCAAAGACATTCATGTGAGCTGCCTTCTCTTCTCCTTATCTGGAAGGAGAACCCGGGACAGCTACCTCCTGGGGCTATCTACGGCAACAACTAACTCAAGTGCGAAAAATATTTTGAAAGCACCTGGAAAAGGCTGTCACAGTTTTTCAGAGCTAAGCATTGTTATTACTTGAGTAGTTTGGAAACATAACACTTTTGGAGACTTTTTCTAAGCCAATCCGTAGCTCTTGCATCAGTCCCCATCTAAAGAGATTAAATGGTTCAGGAAGTTTTGGAGTTTTTTTTTAGGCCTCAAGGAAAAAGAGCTTTCTGTGCTTCTAGTAGCTCCTCAGAAGGAACATGACAACAGCTGGAATGCTAAGACTAATAAGAGGCCAAAATTATTTTCTCTCAAAAGAGTATGTGAAAGGTCATGGAAATCTTTAATAATGTCCTCACCTTTCACGAAAAATCGTTTGAAAGTATTGTGCTTTTATTTCGGATTCCTGATCTCCTGTTTTGAGTGGTTATAATAGGAGGCCTGGTTTCTCTGTAGTCAGGAACATGTGTGCGTCTGTTTTTATAAAGCAAGAAAGTGCCTAATGGTTAAACTCACAGGGTGAAATGGAGGCTTTCGTCACTTCCTCCATAAAGCACCGAGATGGGACCAGAACTGAGAGTCAGAAGGAGCTAGGCAGGTCCTTCAAGCAAGCCCCAGCTGCTGACAGGCAAGAGGTTATGCTTTGGGTTGGGTTTGGGGCAAGGTTTTGTTTGGTTATTTTCTTCAGCTTTGCCTACCCCATTTCAAACTACGTACTAGTGAGAGCGGGTCCAGAGAAAGCGACTGTGAGATTGTGACCCATGCAGAGTTAGTCAGCTTTTGAGTAATTCCTAATTAGCTATGAGGGAGAAAGAGAAATTTGGTGGCATTTGAACATTAAGGTATAAAGAAGTCAGTTCACAAAGCTGCACTTTGGCTAATGGATTTTTTTTTCACTGAACATACACATTCTAGAAAATTCTCTAATTTTATATTTTGGCAGGAGGATTTTCCTCCATTCACCTCACTTCTAGTTTATTCTTGTGATTCAGTCTCTCTGCTTCCTTCTTTCTCGCCTATCTTGCTCTGTCCCCAGTTTTCAAATTCTGAACGACGTGTTGTGCTTTTTATGTGCTACTTAAAAGTTAGTGTCGGGATGGGAGGGGGGCGGTAAGTGGGAAGAACGGATGACTGAAATAGAGAAATCGAGAAGGTAATCATAGCTAGACAGCTAGGCTCGATTTTATCTGGAAACTATGATGGATTCCCTCCACTTCAGCCACGAAGATCCACATTCATAGTTCATATAAGCTTTGTGCCAAAAAAGGGAAAAAGAAAGAACCTGTAGCGTAACAGGTAGCAGTTGGTTCATACGGAATTATCATTGGCTATTAACACCGGGTCAGGTATCATATTAGCCACTTTCAGACTGCATTTGCCAAACCCACATAAAAACATAAAATCAGGTATTTCAACATTCTGTCATTCCCTAAGCAAAAGAGGTTTTCTTATAGTACTCATAGTAGAGTCAGCCGACTTTCATTAGAATTTTTTTAACTTTTTTTCCTTAAAGAAGAACTAAACCTAGATGATATAAAAGAGAAACTGGGACAAAAATCAGGTCAAGAATTTGATACAAAAGGCATTCAGATAAACCTAATAATATTCCAGAGCATAGTCAATATTACAGCTAATGATCAAATTGGTCTAAGCTCTACCCAACCCCTATGTCTATATACAAGGTTCCAGGAATCAGTAATCAGTTGTTTATTTGCTCTTTTTCTCATTCAAACTTTATTGAACCTAAACCCTCAATTAACTTTATGGGAATTAACAACTTTTTGGCGGTTTCCAAAGCTTAGTACCAAAAACGAAATCTTTTAAATATACCTACCACAAAAGAATGGTATCTGTGCCACATTTCTTTATTCTCCATAACATCATTGCATTTTGTGCTAACTCTGGTCATCTTGCAGAAGACACTACCTAATTAATTTTCACTTTGCTCCTAAGTAGATGTCCAGAATCTCTTGTTTCATTTCCTCTTTAGAAAATTGCTGCTCAAATGAAAAGTCTCATGGGAAAACCACAGCCTACACCAGACCTGAGCATGCTCCCACTGAGAACAGGCACAGCCTCTGGGCACTGCTTCTGTGCCACCTGAAAGTCCTTATTCTTCTTCCCATGCCATACCATACTGTTGCTTGTAAATAGGCTGCATTCTTAGAACAAGGTGAAACTGAACATTTTGCAATCTTATTTCAAAAACGAAGGCGAGGCACAAAATCTCCCACCCCATTTGGAGTCACTAGGATTTTTCACTCCAGGTTCAAAGAAAGGCTAAATGTAAATGGAGCAGATTCATGGGACTCCCATAAATCACCCCCACTTTGCTGAAAACCAGAACCCAAGTTTATGTTGAAGTTTCAAAAGTACTTGACTGAGTCCAGCCCAAACTTTAGCTTTCCAAATAACTTCCAAACTGATGATGCTGTTTTTACTTTTTTTTTTAAACCAACAAAAAAACTGGTTTTATGTTACACAATGTCTTATAAATCTGGATCATTTCTAAAAATTCGCATTTATTTTAAGTACTTATTTCTACCCTTCATCAAATGAGATTGATTCTCAAAGCCTGGTGCAGTAGAAATGTGTTTCTATACAGTATGTTCACTTAAGATCATAAGGATCAGTCAAATAAGAAAACCTTTTTTGAGGAAGAGAATGTGGGGATTTTAGGTATCTACAAAGATCCTAAACTTTAAAATAGTTCAGCCACCCATTTCCTCTGCCAGAACAGATATCATCATTAAGTCAGCACACCCACATCCTTTTGTGTCAGAGTAGCACAAAAAATATAAGTTACATGGAGTCCCCCAAAGTTGAGACTTTCGGTGTCTTTGGCTCTGTCACCTTCTACTGCCTTTGAAAGATGTGCTGATAAACAAAATGAGCCTTCTCAAGCTCTTTTTGGAATCAGGCAAAGAGTTAAATAAATTACTAATGTTTTAACATCAGTGGTGGGGAAAAGACCTAACTGACATGCTCAGTATCCAATAATCTACAAAAGCCAGAGACAGTTTTACTGACATGATTCTTTCTGACTCTGGAGTTTAGAGTTGGGTTTGTGGTTTCTCCCTAAGCCAGTGAATAATGGAATACAACTACCTAAAGAAAAAAAAAATGCATCCCTTGGAGAATCAGCAGCTGACCCGGAAGTAAAACATCTCAGCCCTTCACTCAGAGGCCACAAGAGCCTGTTCTGCTTTTTCAGGGAGTTGCCAGGACTCAAGTGAGCAGCAGGACGGGGTCCGGAAGCATGGGAAAGAGACGGCCACAGGTCCCTCGGGAAGGCACACACTGGAGTCGCCCCAGCCGCGCTGGGAGAAAGGCCGCTCTGCAGGGATCTGACATCAGGCTCTCCCTGGCAAGCTCATAGGCAGGATAACCACTCCCAGAAATGGCCCAGAGAGGCCTATGGCCCAACACCATGACAAGGAAGTCATCTAGTCTCATCCATGAGTCAGAATTTGTGGGCTGCTCATTCAACCCAAATTGAAACTACAATTCCACCATTCCTCCTGGTGAATTAAGACAGAACTGAAAAATCAGGCCCATTTTGTTTTTTCTTTTTTGTTTTTTCTTTACCATCTCTCAGCTTGCCAAGGTGACCACATCAAAACCATTTTGAACAAACAACCAGGCACATACGTTTATATGTGTATATGTGTACACATATACATTATATGCGTTCATATGTGTAAACATATATACGTATTTATGTCTACATAAACAGATTTCATCACTCCTAGTGATATGCCTGCTTCAAGTTTTATTTAGTTTTGTTTTCTGTTTTGCAATACAAGTTCTAAAATGATCAAAAGGTGTGCCCATCTCTCTGCTTTGTTGGCTAAGGTCGTGGGCTCAGGAGCATTTTTCATTCAAGTTTGACATAATTCAACCAAAAAGCCCAGTGAAGTCCAGTTCATGGTTTTACACAATTTGTCCTCATCTGGAAGTTTGTTATTCTGTTAGGAATATATTCTAACCCAAGACAATAATAACAAAGCCTTTTTTGGTAAACAAAGCTAGGCTGATTGACTTTGATAATTTTTTTTAATGATAAAGCAGTTAGCAGATTAATTTTGTTCTTAACTCTTTTAACCTGGGCTGAATGTTTATGCTTCTCCTAATGAGATGATGCATTGAAAAGTGAAGATAAATGTCATCTACTTTTCATGTGATCTATAAAATTAATCTCCCATGCTTATGTTAATACCGATAATGTAATGTAGGAGGCAGTGTGACCTAGAGGATAAAACTTAAGGGGAAGCACTCATGTTCAATTACAGGTTATATTACTGACAGTATTTTCACCTCTCTGTCTCACTTGCCTACTCTCATCCCTTATACAAGCTCCTTCACATACCTTCCCTGTAAAATTGGGTAATACCTCTGAGAAATGCTGGGAGAATTACTTAGGTGCTCTGGGAAACAAAACACCTTTTAAAACTGTCTTGTGAAATAGCAGATATTGTTCATGTTTCTACCGTAGAATCAGCCTTTGTTAAGTAACCATGACACACTTCGCAACTGTCTTCCTACTCAGTAAAAGTGATCCTCCCCAGAGCTTAGGCAAGTGACCCTCCACCCACAGGGTTCTGTTTATTTCCAGAAAATAAATGACAAGGAAGGAGGGCGAGATGGATGGTAATTAAGTCACCGAGTTAAGGAGGGATCAATGCTTACACTTTAGGGGTTAAACGAAAAGCTGATTACATCAGGAAGGAATTCATGTTCTGTATTCAGCTGTAAAATAAACTGAGAGTTTTGTGTTTGGTGTCTGAAACATCTTTGGAAACACTAAATCAATTTAATATCAATAATTGCCACATATATGCTAGATTAAATGAACCAACACAGATAGCTTTGTTCGCAGAGAAAACAGGGCCAAATGGCTTTCATTAGCATGACTAATCCCGAAGTTCTGTGGTTCGATAATCAGATGTCTAAACCTGAATTTTGATTCTTGCAAAGATATGAGCTGGCACAAGACATTGCAAGTCCAGCTATTTCTGTGCCATTAACATGCATGCTGAATATGAGAGCAACAAGGTGACACCTGAAGTGCCCATACAGATACAACAGTACCCACCGGCGCTGGGAAACACACCAGATGCACTAAAAATAAAGGAATTCACTCTTTTACACAGGACTGAGGCTTTACCCAAAAAACCTGTTTTTGGGTGCTTTGGAAACATCTGCTTTGGCCCTGGGGAGACAACCTTAACAGGAGTTTCAAAAGCCAGTCCTGTGCTCACAGCTCCCCAGCAATCGGTGACCCTGGTCATTTTCTTATTGTTGGGATTACAGAACTGAGTGGGGCACTACACTGGGCAGGGGATGGGGGAGGCTGGTGGTATTTTCACTGGAGTCCTAAGAATATTTTTCTCTTTTTTTTTTTTGGAAATTCTAACATATCTTTTCCCTTGTAACTCTTGCAATTTTGAAAAGCTATACTTCTGACCAATTTTAGCCCTAAATAGTCCTGAGAATTTCAGAAAACCCAGGGTGCACAGAAGGAGCTGAGAGGGGTCGTCAGAGTGACTGGTGAAGGCAAAAACGGGGCAATGGTCGAGAGTCTTGGGTTCTACCAAGAACCTGAGGTGGCTTACCATGAGTGTATCCTGCAGACATACAGCCAAGTACCTGAAACCTTGCAGAGGAGGTTCCGAGGAAGTTAGCATATGTCAGTGTTCATTTCTCTAATCCCCGAGTGTACCTGTCACCCCTCAACCCACCACCACATCACTTCAACCAGTCCTTGTGAATGCACTTCAGCTGCCTTTCTGCAGTGCGTGCGTGCATGTGTGTCAACGCATGTGTGTGTGTCAACTGCCAGGAACACAGAATCGCTCTTCGGGGCCTCATCACTGGGCAGCCGAGCCTCTGGACGGTCTTCTTTGGAGGTCTGTGCGAGCCTCGGGTCAGAGCAGCTGCCTGTGAGTCATGATGGGCTGTGGGGCCTCAAATCCCTTCACAGCCGATTTGTGGCGAAGGAGAAAGCATTCAGCTTTCCATTTTATGATAGAAAGGAAGATTTTTTGCAGAGCCTTATAGCCTGGGTAGGGGATGCCTCTTAAAGGTCAAATGTAACTATCCCTGTATGTGGGTTTGGAAATTCACAGACTGCGGTTATAAACGTTGCTGAAGTGCAATTCATATGTGCAGGTACCAGCCATTTCCCTGAAATGCCCCGTGTTTATTTCTTTGCTATCCCTCAGCCAGTCCCAGTAGGTGTTCTTGCCTCAAACACATGATCAGCTCAAAGGGCTTAAGAGAACTGAGCCCTTCTACCATGAAGCAAGACCACCAGCTGAGGGCTCTTTGTCCCCAGGTACCAGTGGGCCACAATACAACGTAGGAGGGGGATCTTGTCGCTCTCACCATATGATGGCCTGGTTGAGAAGTCAAGGGTTTCTGTGTATTCTCTCGCCCTGAACCCAAGGCAGGTTGACTCCCCCATGTTCAGTGGTGCCATTGGGAAAAGAGGGTATTTTGGAAACATTGTGTCTAGCCTGGGATGTATCTCCTCCCACCCCCACCTTTCTAATAATCATTCCAAGTTGGCTAAGAAATAATAAACTAGCCAGAGGAGGGCAGATCATTAGGTCAGGAGTTCAAGACCAGCCTGGCCAACGTGGTGAAACCCCGTCTCTACTACAAATACAAAAGTTAGTGGGGCATGGTGGTACGTGCCTGTAATCCCAGTTGCTCAGGAGGCTAAGGCAGGAGATTTGCTTAAACCAGGAGCCAGGCAGTGGAGGTTCCAGTGAGCCAAGATCATGCCACTGCATCCCAGTCTGGGCTACAGAGCGAGACTACATCTCAAAAAATAATAAGTAAATAAAAAGAAAGAAAGAATATACTATTGCTTAGATAAGGTGATAATCAAGTCTCTTATGAAATAGCCCAGAAAGGTGAAGACTCCTCTGCAAACGGGATCAGTTATTATACTTCGACAATGTGGACATATCTTTGACTCTAAGTGTCACTTTCCCTGACTCAGACTGTGCAGTACTGAGGGTATCCATTTAGTCAGAAAGTCTGCAAATTGATTCCATCTCTATGACACTCATTGATTCCTCCATATATTCCACTGTCAAAGTCCAGGTGCAAAAACTCACGGAAGCATGAGTCCTCTCCACATTCCTCAGCTCTTCCCTGAGAGATTTTACCACCATTTAGCACAAACAGGAGTTGATTTCTCAGCAAGATTCAGAAGTATATTAGAGCGTTCTATTCTTCACCTTTGAGGCAATTTAAATTCATCAAACTACCCTGAAGTTCTGAGCAAAGGATCTCCAACAGATCAGATTACCCTCCCTGGAATAAAGGAGGAAGTCCATGTGATCTTTTCTGGGCCAGCAAGAGGATTCAGAAGTCCTAGGATTTCACAGATGAAAGAGTTTCAGGATTGTGATGGTTAGTTCTTGTCAACCTTGCTGGGTTCTAGCACCCGGTTACTTAATCCAACACTAATCCAGGTGTTACACTGAAGGTACATTGACAAATTTCCTCTCTAGAGAAAACTTCCATCCCTATAGAAACTTGGAAACACAAAAGAACCTAAAAGTACCAAATAATGTGACCCTTTCTGCTAGGGTGGGCAGCTCCTGCTGGAGTCCCTGGTGCACATTAAACCTCATAGGACCTTCCCTCTGAGTGTTAGAAGAGGGGACAGGGAGAGAGTGAGAGAGGAGTCCTGTGATTGGCTTGGCCTTAGAACACTCTTATTTTTACATATCAGGCTAAAATGTACTAAATTGGAACTTAAGTCCTAAACAGTGTGGGTTTATGTGATATTGTTATTATAACCCAGAAATGATTAAAGTGTGTCAAGTTTTGTATATATTTTTTTAATCTTCTCTGAGAAATCCCCTACTTTTCTATAACGATTACATAACTCTAATAAGAAAACCTTGTCAAGAATAAAACCTGGCCTACATTGCCTCAGGAAAAGCCCAGAATGTATTTACTCCACTTGATGAAAATAGAAATATATATATATACACACACACACATACATATAAAAGCCCATCAAATAAGGAACAAGGAACAAGGCTTGTCTCCTCACCTGTCCTCCACACAAAGGTAGCCAAAATTTCAGAAACTGTCAGAAATGGGTTTCCCCTGATTAAAAGGGAAATGGAATAAATTAGAATGTGGTAAAAGTTTTTCTTCAGGTGGAATTCATACAGAAAAAATTAAAAGTACAGTTACTGTGGATTCCTGAAACATGTACCTGCTCTCTTTAGACTGTTGACATCTAAGGTGCACAGGCTAGATTTCCACGTGCTACAGGAAGAGAAGAATCTCTTAGAAACCTGGTCTTCATAAACTTAAGACTTATCTGGGTTGGCTGCAAGAGACAGCGAGAGAGCCCACGCCGATCCCTGATGTGCTCCCATCTGACGCATTCCCTGTCCTCTTCTCCCCACCACCACTCCTGCCCTACCTTGGCCCAGAAACCAAATGTGAATTTTCTGTTTCCCACATTAGCACTAGTCCATGCTAGGACACCAGCTGACAATTTCTGGGTTTTATTGTCAATACCTATACCATGTGATCAACTACTGTCCTCACTTAGAACAAAGCCTGAGCCCAAGAATATTTATAGTTTACCAATTCAGTATATGCTTGTTACAAGAGAAAAAAATATGAGTTATTAACTTTAACTTTTTTATGTGAATTCGGAGTTTATTTATAGATGGAAATATGCACAAAGAAGCTTCAAATGCAGTATTTACCAACGTTCCTTACACATAACAAGAGCTTGGCTACATAGGAAGATGACATTAATAATAAAATGATTTTAAATGAAAAAAAAAAAACAGGAAGATGGAAGAAAAAAACTAAAGGACATTCCTTTCCACTTTCCACCAGGAAGTCGACCAGGCTTGGCCAAACTACAGACCAGGAAATAGTCCCTACTTTCCAAGAGGCACTTGCTACCCAGGAGGGCTCTACCATGCAGAAAGCTTTCGAGGATTAAACAAAATCTCATGTATTAAGTGCTGACTTAGTGAGGTGCCTCTATCTCCACTCTCAATAACCAGGAGTGGTTAGTATTACATTATTAGTAGTAGTTCAAAAAGAACTACTCAGACAGACTTCAAGGGAAAGTAATATTAAAACTCGTAACAGTTAATAATACAACTAATGCTTCTTAGTGTTGAGCAACGATCTGCTCATGTTGATTCATTTAAATGCTCATGACAGTCCAATGTCCCTATTTTACAAAGATGAGGAAACTGAGGTTAAGGAATTTGCACAAGGTCATGCAGCTATCAGATGGTGGAGATGGGATGTGAACAGGGCATCCAAGCTCCAGAGTTTACTTATTTAAAACACACTGTCCTAATCCAACTCCTGTTAGAGGGAGAAGTAATCAGCGCAATTTTTTTCCTCCTGAAAACATTGTATCAGGGTCTATGGCGACTTAGGGCACTTAGTACAATGCTTACGGAGAGCAGACACTCGACAAGGCTTTTAACTGTAGCCTTATTCTGTTTTTAAGGCAAGGAGCTTCTCAGTATTTTTTCACTTTGTGCCTTCATTTCTTTCTATTGGGTACCTTTTTTTCCCTGCCTTTGAAATCTTCCTTAGTAAACATGTGTGCTTACAAAGTCTTCTAAGTTCTATTCCTCTTTCAGAGCACACACAAATGCCATCTTCTTTGTAAGTCAGGATCCGTTAGTCCACAATGACTCCCTCCTTGGGACATCTAAACACACGTAAGGAAGGTAATGTTGATCCTGGTTGAGTCTTCACAGGTGCCTTGTTCTCCACACACCCACTTCCCCACCACTGAGCTCCCAGGCCTGGCTCAGATCCAGATGTCAGTGGGAAAGTGGTGGAATCATGGTAGAAAGGGCTAAGGTTTACACGGGAGAGAGGGAGTAAAAGAGAAGGGAAAAAGTAAGGGGGAGAACTGGGGAAGAAGACAATGGAGAATAAGGGATATAGACTTTAGGGTGGCTGATGCAGGAGCTAAATGGAGAATGAAATAATAATATCTTATGAAGTGAGTTTTCTATAATTACTTCAATGTTCTTTGAAAAACGCAGAGAAAAACTAGAACCACTTTCACTTACTTTCAGATACTGAAATATTTGGGTGTGATATCATGTTGTGTCAGAGACACATGGACTTCTGACTTTATTCACCTTGTATCTCCAAGGCTCATCCAGAATCAGGTATATTTCTTGACAGTATTATTCATTTGGGACACAGCTATCTCCTTCTCAATGAAATGAGGACAGTTTTAAGTAAGCTGGCTGGTCATCTTAGTGTGACCTGAACTGTCTCAAGTAGTATAGAAAAAACAGTTTTGGAAATCTGAAGTAGAGCCTGTTACTTCATAGCTGTATGACTTTAGAGAAGTCACTGAACCTCTCTAAGCCTCACTCGTATCTACCTATATGAAAATCTACCTATAAGACAATACATAGGAAAGTGTGCTGGCAACCATAAAGTGCTACATAAATGTTGCCATTGCTTAATGCCTTGCAGGGACTCATTAAAATTGTGTTGATTGATTGGCTGATTAATTAACTTCAGTCAGCTTCCTTAAACGTGTCCTCATTTAGTTAAGAAGGAGATAGCTATAGAAGTCAATGATGTCCAAGAAAATCCACTTGGTTTGACAGCAGCCTCATCCAACCGATTTTTAGGTTTATAAACGTACTTGCAAACAAACCTCTTTCTGTTGTTCAATGACCGACTTTGGTTGGGACGATGACATCTGTCAGAAGAAATGAGACTGTCCTTTTGGCTACCTGCACATTTGAGGATGAAAGAGGACTGATTCCAGAAATCCAAGTGAAGAAGTCAGGGATGCCAACCTCCAGGCCAGCTCTGGACACACAGTAGGCGTCTAGGAAAACACTGGGGATGGGACTGAGTCTTAAATCCAGCAATTCCCCTCTATCATGGAGTACGATGGACTGCTGGTAGGTTTTCATGAAACATCTCAGAGATTACAAGGCCTCATAAAAACAAAAATGACTTGAAGTTGAATAGAGTTGAAGCAAATGAAACTTCAAACTAAATTTTTATTGAAATTCTCCCCATTGTCAGCCGACATATTCAATTTTCATTTCCCTGCTTCAGCCCATTTTGCCATAGAAACATGGATGTTTTCATTGAACAGCAGCCAGTGAACACTGGACTGAAGGGGCATACTATAAATTTGGAAAAATAAATAAATGCTTCAGAACTTCCACTTGAAAACCACAGCTAAAAATGAAATCAAATCTGACCCACCCCTTTTCTTTTAAATTGTGGGAACAGACTCGGTCTGCCTCGATCTTTAAGCCCATATAAAATTTAGTATTAATATAAGCACCTTAGAGATCAATGGATGGTCTGGTCTCAAGCAATTGTGGAACCCTTGACTCAGGCAGCAAGGTTTGGACGACTTGAAACAGAAGGTAGCATCCTTCCTATGCCATGTTCCTTAATAAACATGTGTGCTTAAAAAATAAAAAGGGAAGAAAAATTGGTTTACAGGCATAAAGAGAATAATTCACTCCAAATTGCTCCTTTGATGAATGTGGACAAAAGAATAAAATTTGTCACTCAGCTAATATTACCATCAATATTTTGTCCAGCTACATTCCTTCCAATTTAAAAACAGTTCAATATCCCTTTTACCGTCAAGTAGCAGCACTTAATAAACAGTGATGGATGGTTTTTATTTTTGTTCACATTTCAGTCTTCCCTGCTTTGGTACAAGGGGACTATTTTGCTTGGGGGAAATGTAGATCTTCCGTCTTGCATGCATTGACATGCACCCCTCAAGGAAAGACAGCCATATTTAATTCATAACGCCCATCGGCTACACAAACATACAACTTCCCATCAATTAGGCAACACAGAGATGTTGTTAAAAATCAATGAGCTTATTATTAAATATATTTTTTCATGTAGCAATAATAGTTATTGCTGCACCATTGTTATTACTGCAATGTCAGTTGTTTAGGTGGCTTTCAGAGAGTTTGATTGGCTTTGATCTTGCCAGCAAGGCATTCTATGAAACGAGGGATTTGAGTGAGGCTATCCTGTTCTGTCTTCTGCCATATTTAGAAGCCACCAAGAGAAGAGGGGAAATGTATGCTATAGTGCAATCAACCTTGGACTGGAGGCAGAAGACCAGGGTTCTAGTGCCAGGTCTGCACATAACCAGTGTGACCTTAGGTAAGTCCCTCCTCCATGCTAAGCCTTCGTTTCCTCATTTATAAAAATGAGAGTGTTATGCTAAATGATCATGAGGACCTGCCCATTCTAAATTTTCAGACTCTTTGACAATTTTTTTTTTAAATAGAAAAGGAAACAAGTTGAAATTGATACAATTCAGCAACTCTCAATTGTTCTTTATCAAAAGTCTCTTGATTAAAAAAAGAAGAAGAAGAAGGGACAGAGCGGGGGAAGCTAGAGAATGTGGAGCATACATCAAATTGATCCAAAACCCAAATATGCTACTATTTGTGTTTTCATCTTCGTTGTGTGTTTATTAAAAATAATTTTGATATTGTGACACATGCCACTACGGCGGAAGCCTCCTGCCTACAAACAGAGATGTTAAAACTGTGCCAGCACATGCAAAGGTTAAAAACAACATTGCACAGATTTTGGCAACTACATCATATGCTGTCTGGCCGCAGCTGATCTGAACTGAGTCCCCCGTAATTACAGGAGAAGGTGGAACAGGTTTGCTGCTAATTGGAAAATTCTGCAAATGGCAGCACTGAAGTAAATTGACAGTCGTTAGAATATTAGCAAAATGAGAGTACTGATTAGTAAAAAGCTCAGAAGTAGACTTTTTTTTTTTTTTTTACTGCTGGAATCTACTGGCAAAATTGATAATAAAAGCTGAACTTAATAATAACAGCTGTTATTTGACCTGGTAATATATTTTTTTAATCTGTTGCTGTTCCCAGACCAATAACACATAAAGAAAGTCTGTATCCACTGTTGCAAAATTATTTTGAATCCCAAAAGGTATATTCAAACTCAGTGAAGGCAAACCGGGCTTAAAGGGGCAGCCCATCAATAGCACATTCTGATGGAAGTACATTCACTGGAAACGTTGTGAGTTGTTTTGTTTTCTCCCCCTTCCAACAGGTCTTTAGGCATGCTAGAGTGTTTGCGTGTCCTTTTTAGAACTGGGCCCAGATTCTATTTCCAGTTTGTTTTAAATCTGTGACTGCTAAAAATGTCAAAGTTAACTTATTTTTCACTCTAAAGTGGACAGGGAGGAAAGTAGGACATTGCTGGACTCTGAACCCTCTATCAGCACTTAGCTGTTGGTGGTATTTTTCAATCACTGCATGCAGAGAAATACAGCTGGGAAAGCATTAAGAATGGACATATTAATTAGAGATGCTTCCAGGAATCTATGGAAAAGGGGCTGTAACTTCACCGCACAGACTTCCGCCTTATGGGGACACACAGGAACATGCCCTGAAAACTTCCATTTTGGGTGCTCTGATCCACTGCTGGTGGGTGTATAAATTAGTACAATCTTTCTGGCTGTACAGCAATATAGATCAAGTCTTAAAAATGCATACAGCCTTTGACCCTGCAATTCTATGTTAAAGATTTGTCCAAAAAAAAGAGCCATGGATATACCCAAGGCTTTATCTACAAAAGATGTTCCTTGCAGGATTGTTTATAATAAATACAATGGTGGAAAACATATTTTTCCCAAAATGAGTAATTGACCATGATATACAAATAAATACTATGTAATTATTTAAATTATGTTGTAGAATAACATCAAATGATACCAAAACATAGTATAAAAAAATACAAAACAGTAAACATAAGATAATCACATTTTTGTTTAAATACAGACAGAGAGAGAAGAGGCAAACCTGGAATGATTACCAATTATTTCTGAGCAGTAAGTAATGGGCCATTTTCATTTAATTTTATTTGTCCATATTTTCTACATTTTCTAAAATGATCATACATTGTTTGGGTCAGAAGAAAATACATAAATTATTTTTAGAAATAAAATCTCTCTAGAGGGTTTTGGTTGTTTTAAGTGAAAATTCAATCTGCGGCAATGGGAAGGAAAGGCCACATTCCTGAATGGTGTGCTGGCTTCTTGACTTAAAGCTCCACTGCCTTACAGGATGGAAGTGTACCTCCCTTTGAGGGAAAAAGAACGGCCAGCCAAGGGCAAATCTTCAAACTCCAGGTGAAGAACCAGGCTGCTGCTTATGGTTGACTTTCACATGCACAAGCACATGCGCGTGCACGCACACACACCCCAATCTTGTTTTGGATAACTCTTCTCTGAAAACATAGGTCAGTAATCCTTCAGGCCCTTAGCGAGACAGATTTTCCTTTATGACTTTTGACTTCACCCTCCGATAATTCTGCTATTTTCTTTTGCCCTTGTTACGGTAACCCACAGCCTCATCTATTCTGAAACAGTACAGGAGGACATCATTGCCGTTTTCCAATTTTGTCTCTCCACCAGTCATCTGGAAGAGAAGAGAGTTGCAACCACAAGAATCCAAAGTCAGCCCACAGCCTCACAAAACAGACTCTGTCCATGTTGAAGCACAACTCAAGTTCACTGCTAATAGATGCGGTCCTGCTGCACAGGGCCCTGTTCACAGATGTCTGCAGGCTCAACCGAAGTGACAAAATGTGTGTGGCTGGAGCTCACACGACACTCCCTGTACATGAGCATCGCCCAGGAAGTTGAGGAAGGCTGCAACACTTCAGAGGTGCCTTAGAGCACGCGTACATTTGCCGGGGCAATGATGGATGCATCGCGTATCCCATCAGGTCTGCTTTTTAAAAAAATCCTTATTAATATCCTACAGTGCCAGTGCCAAAAAACGCAAAATCCCAAAGGCACATCCCCTAAGTTCTAGCACTGCCAGAACTAGTGCCACCAGGCTTTGCTCAGGGACTGCGAACTGCCACAGTTGCTCCTAGCAAGGAGCACAAAGCCCACCCCATTAGCTTCAGCCACAGGACCAAGCGACTTGCAAGCTGTTTCTCGCCAGGAGCGTGGGTGGGCAGCGGGCAGGATCCCAACGCGACAACTAGACTCAATTGACTGTAACCCAGGTTTTTTTTTTAAGTGGCTTTTTTGGACAGTGGTACCCAAGGCCCCCAATCCTTCATTCATTCCTAACAGTTATGCATCAGGAAAACAAAGCAGTGATGAGAAGGTGGGGGTGTTGCTGCAGCCAGTCGGTGCCAAATACAGTTAAGGGTGAAAAGGGAGGTGGCATTGGAAAGGGGGGAAAAGCAAGTCACTTTCAATCAAGTGTCACACCTTTAAATAGTGGTTAAATCTTTGCATTATGCAGCTCATCCCTTTACAACATGGGGTTCCCTTAGAGAATTCCCTGTTTACACTGGGAATTCCTCCAGGGCCGCATCAATAAAGCTGAACAGATGTCAGGGTGGAATGCCAGCGGCAGTGGCTGTTGTCAGGGGTACTGGGGAGGGAGGCGCAGAACAATGAGAGACGGCATCTGCTACACAAAGCCCTTGCGCGTGGGTCAGGTTCTGCCAGTGTGTAGAGATTCCACCCTACCCTTTGTCTGGGCACATTGCCTTTCTTGTTTCTCAATGACAAGGGTTGACACATGTCACCCGGCCCTATCAGGAGTGTTATTTGTTTGCCACTTGCATATGCACCAGTGTTCCTGACCTGCCCGGCATCTCCGCTGAGTGCACCCAGCAAAGCTGAAACTCTCCAGCCCTGCCCCAATCTACGATTTCATTATGCACTTTGAGTCGAAAGTGGGATGTAGATGTCCTTCTTTTTAATTAAAAACATGATTGATGAGATTTAACTGACAGTAGGAAATGCAATTTAAATATTCCTTAAAGAGGCACTAACCCCGTTTGTGTGGCGAGGCTTGTGTGGCTCTCCAAAGTTGCGAGCGGCGGGAGAAAGGAAATTAAAATAAAATCCCGTTGAAGTCTGCCCGGCTGTGGAGGGGTGGTAACATTAGACAGCAACTGCACCCGTGTAACCAGAAACTTCTGCGCATTAGGAGCTGATGTGAAGTGTTAGGAATAGCAGTGTTCAGTGTGGTTAAAGGCAGCAGAGGAGTCGAGTATGCTACGAAATCATGTGGAAGCAAAAGCGGCTCATTCACCACATTTTGTAAAGCAACAATCTGATTCCAAAAGACCTTATACTAAAACTCCCCCTGCTCTGCAAAAGTGGTTTTGCTCCTCACTGCTGTGTTGCTGAATTTCTTCGTCTTTGGCTCCTCTGTGGAGCTTTCCTTAAACTGAGCTTTTAAAATTTTAAAACTGAGCTTTACAATTTTTAAATTATAAGAAAAGTCCTCAGCACCCGGATGCTCCAGGGTGTGAGCTGCAGTTCTAAGACAAACAGGAAAGTGGGCACCCCTTCTTATAAAGGCCTTCTCAGATTTGTTCCCTCAGCGACTGCTAAGTTATTAAGGGGAAATTATGTGAGCCGCAGGATAGAGCAATATCCAAACCATGGGAACTCCAAATTGTAATAATCAGAGGCAAGAGTAAGTTTTCCTAATGACCAGGAATTTGCACTGGTATGTTCAATCTAGAAATATTGGATGAAGTTGAATATTGGTCTGCACCAAAACAGTATAACTTAAATACCAACAACAATAGCAGTTTAAATTTTATTTTAGAACTAAATCTCTGTTCTCTTTCTTAGTATAATTTACAAGAGGGTTTTGTTGTTTCGTTTTGTTTTGTCTTCCGTGCAAGTAGTTCTTTTTTGAGAAGCAATAACCATGAATTTAAAAAAGGTTAATACTTTCCTAAAAGTATATATAAGAATAGCCTTGTCTACACTCTAAAGGCTTAATAAAAGTATAATCTTCATTTGTGTTTCATGCTTAAAGATTTTATTCCAGAATTTCAAAATCCCTTAAAAAGCAACAGATAGCACACACAGTATAGTTCTTCTCCACTTAATTCCTACTAAAGACCGATAGAAAAGCTTTTATTGAAATGCTTGGGTCAGAGGAAAAGGGATTATGATTGGAGGAGATTTTTGGTAAGTATTTAACTAGCAAAGGTTAATTAGAATTGTAGCAATGAGATGTAAAAGAACAGATTCTGATCAATTGATTAATGAGATGTCAGAAGGTGTAAGAATCCACCTTTGGGAGAAATATTAAAAATGAAATGTATTTTCAAAGCCATGCTGCCTTTTCTCTTGGTTAACACAAGCAGCAACCGTGGATGTTTTTCCATGAGTAACAATGTACAGAAAACTACGATCTTCAAGTCGACCAAAAGCAGCACGAACATGTTATCCAGGTTTCTGCCATCCCAAAATGTCCCCTACACCTATACAAAGGAACAAACTTTCTAGAAGACATCAAACCCTCAGCAGTCTTCTCTCTAGTGACCTCCTATCTCCCGTCTATTCCCTCTATGTTATATATTCAGATTAATTTAATGAATAACTGACTTCAAATCCTGGACTTAAAATTATTACAATAGGACATTATGAAATGCCCATTCTGGATTTGTTGTTTCATCAATTCTGTATCAATTTCACTATCGACATGGGTGATGGGGGGGAGAGTATATCATACACATTTTTCCTTCCTCATTTGACTACACTAGTGAGCAAACAGATCTTCCTATTTGTGGCATAGATGTTCTTTGTCACAATAAACCACAGTATATTATGTTTATATACGTCCTTCAGGCATGTCACAACAGTTTGCCATTCTGAGTGGCTCTACCACTGTGTACATTAAATAGTCATGTAGTTACATTAAACAGTGGGGAGTTCACACTTCACAAGCACTCAGTGTTTTAAAACAGATGTGGGCTGTCTGTTGTCAGACTCTAGTGAAAAAGCTTAGAAGAGACTTGGTGAGAACACAATCTTCAAACACTGAGGGCTCCCCCAAATTTTCCACCCAAGTTCCCTTTACCCCCATAATAGAGGGCGTGAGAGCAAAAGAGATGTTGCAAAAAGGAAGAGAAAAAGAAAGAAAAAAAGCAGCAACTTTTATGTCTTTTACTACAGAGATCTAGGGAAAAAAAGGATTCAGAATTCGGAATAGTTTGTGGCATGGAATATTTTCAGCGGGGTGGGCTCGCTGGGGTATCGTGGGATTTACTGACAGGAGAATTTTTGACAGTTGATGGACAGATGAATTCCGTCATGGAAGCGTTAGTGGAAAGCAGCAAGGCCAGATGGAAACTCACAGCTTGTCTTTAATATTAATTTTCTTTTTTTTCAAGAGATCAGAATTCCCTAATTCCCTAAAATGTTTCAATGCATCTTGAGGTATTATTTTTCAGATGCCTTTCTCCACCTACTCTTAGTAAGAATGTTCCTTTGTGTTAATGTTATTTTTCTTCCCTTACTTTGAAAAAAGAAAGCCTAGTTTTTCTTTCTTTCTTTTTTTTTTTTTTTTTTTTTTTTGCCTAGTTGGACAGCTGTTAAAATCTTCCTTCATTTACAGCAAATATAGAAGCCAAATACCTTAACAGTGTCAGATACTAAGTCTAAACAGGAGAAATACATCTGAAATTGTCGTGACTTTGAGCTATGATCATTGACAGGAATCATGATAAGATTTTCTTTGTGCCTGAATGAAAGGCATAATACTTCATGTTTTCAGAAGGATAGAAGGAACCACTGTTTTTAGGGTGTCCATCTTCCGGACAGTAAGAAGGAACTCAAATAATCTGCTCAGGGATGCAGTAAAAAGAGCCCTGGACTAAGACTACAGGGCTGGGTTCTAGTCTTCGCTCTGCTGAATGGTGGGTCACAAGTCCCAGCGATTTTGGGGGCCTCAATTTCATTACTTGCAAAATATGGTTGGTACTGGGAGGAGGACAGGGGGTCTTAAGTCACCCACACACCTCTCTCTAGGATGCTATGAAATCTTCAAAGTGCAAAGCTCATCATTCACATCAAGGAGTCAAGGACTGTTGCTCTTCTTTCTCTTACAACTGAGCTTCCCAGAGACCTAGGAACCTCTCCATGAACAGTTAGGAACTGGAACAGTCTCTCCCTTTTCCCTGTTTTTCTACAAACTTCAGCACTGTGCACTTTTCTATGTGGTGACCTCATGCTCAAGACAAAAATCAAAAACTAAAAAACCAGCAACCAAAGATGATATTCCATATCCTACCCAAACAAAGCTCAAATTCGATGAACTTTTCCATTCTGTGACTTTTTCTTAGTTCCTTTCTTTTACAGCACTGGATTCACTTGAGTTGAGAACATTGCTTTAAAACTTAGAGATATTTCTTCTATGTTTACATATTATTTTCTTGATATTGTTTCAAAGTTAATGGAAAAAACTTAAAACTTGACAGCTTTTCCTAGAGTTTCCTGACATATCACTCTGGTTATATGTTGGGTACTCGTGTGTGTGTGCGTTTTGCGTGTGCGTGCACACTTGTGTGATAGTGAGTCAGTCTGCATCAGCCTGAAAAATCTTTTACAATTAATGTAATGAAAGCATTTGGCTAGTCCAGGTATGATTGTTCATGGCTGTAATTCCAGCACTTTGGGAGGCTGAGGCAGGTGGAGCACAATGTCAGGAGTTCAAAATCAGCCTGGCTAATATGGTAAAACTCCATCTCTACTAAAAATAGAAAAGTTAGCCTGGCGTGGTGGTGGGAGCCTGTAGTCCCAGATATTTGGAAGGCTGAGGCAGAAGCTCAAGAATTGCTTGAACCTGGGAGGGGCAGGTTGCAGTGAGCCGAGATGGCATCACTAGACTCCAGCCTGGGCAACAAAGCAAGACTCCGTCTCAAAAACAAAACATTTGGCTAAATCGAATCCAAAACAAAGCAATGAATTGTGGTTTGTTGGGAAAACGGAAGAGGGACTTATCTGCATAAGTTCAAAGACTATTTCTACATGGCTCAGGAGAGTTAAGAACCTCAAACCCCTAGAGCTCCAAGTTCCCATCATACTCCAATATGCCCCTCTATATGACCAGGGACCAATCACCTAATTTTTTTTCTTTCTCCTTCTCTGTGAATCAGGGAAAGAGTAATTAACCATGAGAGGAGTTTGAGATACAGCTGATTACTGATTGCTTTGGAGTGTTCACCATTCCAGAGAACAGAAATGAGGGCCAGTAGGTAGGATTTACAATGGAGCAGATCTGGTTCATTATGAGAAAAACCTGTGGAAGTATGCCACTGCTCAAAATCAAAATACACTGCCTTGTTAGGCATGATTTCTCCATCATGATAATGAACCCACTGTCGAGGGTGCCATAAAGAGAATTTCTACATGACTTAGTAGGCTGGACCAAATGATATCTAAGCCCCTTCCAATATATTATACACCTGTTGATTATAGACACATAGCTAGCCAATAGAGTATTTCACAAAAACACTTGGAAATATCATGATGAAAGAGTAGACTATTAGAACTGGAAGAGACCTTAGGGAAAAAAGACCTGGGCAGCACCTACATTCTACTAAAGCTAGTGGCAGAGCTAGGGATGCCATGACTTATGTTTGAAGAGTATCTTACAAAACAGCTTTTCATATACCTTTTCGGAGCCTGACAGTAATCTTCTGAGGTAGGAATGACCAGCTGCACATTTTACTGAAGCAGAAACCAAGGATGGGGAGTTTACATGCCTTGCCTACATTCCCACCGTTAGCAAGCGGGAGAGTCAAGGCTGGAACTCAGGGCAGACCCCATGCAGGAGGCTCGCTCCTTTGACACTTTTCTTTCCAGGATCTCTGAATAGTTCTCCCTTCATCTTAGTTATTTCCTGCCACATCCCAGAGATATGCAACTTCATTAGCCATACAGTTTCATCAATTACCAGAGATAGAAAGGAAACTCTGTGATCATTTCCTCCCATCCTCATTTTACAAAAAAAAAAAAAAAGAGGAAACCAAGGCTCAAGGCAGTCGTCTTTTTAGTGGGCCATCGAAATGAAAACTGATTTCTGCTTGATTCCTCAAAGATCTTAAAATAGGCAACCCGCCCACTTGATCTGGCAGGTAATGATTTAAACCAGGTGTACAAGAATGATTTCATTCACTGCATTTTCCATGTGCCTCCTGAGGGAAGGCATGTGGAATATGTATATACAGAGAGAGACCCCCAGCCACCAGTGCCTCCCCTCTCCCCAAAACACGGTAGACTAGTAAATGTTTGCTAGCTATTTGCAAGGCTGACAGCAGGGATTATTTTTCCCATGTGCCAAACAACTTCATCCTACAGGAAATATTTCACTCTGGCAAGATTTAATAACAATTATAAGGATCCTTTTTACTGAGAGGGCACTCTATGTCTAAAACATATTTTTGTGCATTATTTCCAAGGTTCGCTGATGGAATATGACACATCAAACCTCATGGGTGGGGAGAGTGGAAGGCAACTAATGGCAGCAGTAGTGGCCGCTCCTCTGCAGTCCCTGGGGCCTCCCCATCCCCACGCCCCAAAGCGATGCTGCTCCCCTACCTTTTTTCTTTTTATTTTTTTATTTATTTTTTGAGTCAGGGTCTCACTCTGTCACCCAGGCTGGAGTGCAGTAGCATGATTTCGGCTCACTGCACCCTACGCCTCCCAGCTTCAAGTGATTCTCCTGCCTCAGCCTGCTGAGTAGCTGGGATTACAGGTGCCCACCACCACGCCCGGCTAATTTTTGTATTTTTAGTAGAGATGGAGTTTCGCCATGTTGGTCAGGCTTGTCTTGGACTCCTGGCCTCAAGTGATCCACCCACCTCAGCCTCCCAAACCGTCGGGATCACAGGCGTGATGCGCCCGGCTGTGCTCCCCCTCCTTTCTGCTCATCTTTCCCAGCTGACTCTTTTTGGGGAATGGAATGATAGTACCACAGAATAGCAAAGGAGTCCAGAAAAGAAGGAACAGTGGGAACCATGACTCCCCCTCCATCTGAGCCCCTCGTCTGTGCCCTAAGTCATGGAGGAGTGTGAAAGACACACAGATTGACCAGAAGGGTCCTTCGGCAGTCCTGGACCACTGGCTGCTGTCAGAGCCTGACCCACACCCATTTGTGTCTTTACAGGTGCTGCTCCTCCTCCTCCTTCCCTGCTTTATAAAACCTCCTGCTCTCACCAAATCATTAATTATGACACCCTGATAAACACATGGAAATGCAGTGTGGATGTTCGAAGTGAACCATTCCCATTCCTAAGATGGCCCAGGGTTCTCCTCCATTTTAGTCCATGCTGTGGCTTAATAATGGATCACTTCTTCAGTCAACAAACATTTACTGGAGTATCTATTACTTGAAGCACTGTACTAGAGGCTGGAAATAGAAAGCCAGGTTCCTGTCCTCAGGGAACCCCCTGCCCAGTGAAGATGAACACTGTGGGGAAATTGTAAGAGGATGATGTACTGAGTCCCTAGACAGAGTTGGCCACAGAGGGCACCGGAAACACACAGGAGGAACCACAAGCCCCATCTGGGAACACATAATGGTTCTCACATGCCTTCCCATTGGAAAACTAGACATTTAAAATCTACCTCCAGCAATCTGTATGCCTTACAAAAAAAATTTTTTATTAGCATAAATGTATAGAGTACATATGCAATCCTATTAGACGTAAATAATGCATAGTGATCAAGTCAGTGTATTTAGGGTTCTTAGAGTGTCCACATTGCTCCTCCCAGCAAAGAGAAAGTCTTCAGGCTGCTGTGTCCTGAATACACTGTTTTTCTTCTCCCTTTGCTGTGAGCAGGCATTCCTCCAGTACTTGGGATTTTCGCAGCTTTTTACAGTCATTAGTAAATGGACATAAGATCCCCGTGGGGCCTATCCCCCTTATGGAGAGGCTCCGTGGAGATTAACTGCTGTCTTAGGTCACGGGGGCAGAGTCTAACCCCAGACCCCTCCTCAGGCTGCTTTAGAGTGACATATATGGCAAAGTCATTCTGGCAATGAAAACTGAAAGGCTTGTCCAACTCGACTTCAGCCTAAATTGGAGATTCTGCACACATCTCCTTTCCTTGACAGTGAAGTGGGGGGTTTGGGGTGGCAAAGGCACACAGCAGCTGTGAAAACTGGCACACCCTTCGTCCCTGCCGACTGGCCCACCTTCCCAGCTAGGGGCTGCTCCCTCCTTGGCACTATAGAACTTCATAAGCATTTCCATGCTCTTCTGCAGTCCCCAGGTCTCTTTGCAGAATTCTGCATGGAATGAACAACAGGGCATGTCATGATGGGTACATGGTGCACGGTCTACCTCGGAGCAGTGGTAACCTTCTGGAGATCAGTATTTCTCTCTGTGAAACCTATGCAAAAACTAGAGCTTATCCTTATGAGGAAGTTCCCAGGGCTCTTCTCCCTTCAAACCTAAGCACCATTGCCTCAATTCTGCAGGGTCAGAACTGAGCAAATAGTTAAATACTTGTTTCTCCTATGGAACAAAATTATCAAACCAAAAGAAACTTCAGAGGTCACCTCATTGAAATATCTCATTTGAAACAAGGCCAGCCGAGATGACTCATGCCTGTAATCCCAGTGTTTTGGGAGGCCAAGGTGGGAGGATCACTTGAGGCCAGGAGTTTGAAACCAGCTTGGGTAACATAGCAAGACCCCTGTCCCTATAAAAAAAAAAAAAAAAAAAAAAAATTTAGCCAGGCATGCTGATGTGTACCTATAGTCCCAGCTACTTGGGAGGCTGAGGCAAGGGAATCCCTTGAGCCCAGGAGTTTGAGGCTGCAGTGAGTTATGATCATAACACTATACTCTAGTCTGGACAACAGAGCAAGATCCTGTCTCTCAAAAAAAATTTTTTTAAAATAAATGTCTAAAACCTGAGGGTTCCTGACTCCCAGTGCTATGTCTTTTCCTCTATATCACCCTGCTAGCACAGAATCTTGCAACTGGTTCACCCTCAAAAAACATGGTTACTACTTCAGTTCCAGAGACCTTCCCCATGGGTTAGGTTACAACTCCTCATCCCTTAAAACAGCAACTGTGGAGGTGAGCTGGGGAGCCTGACAACCCTAGAAAAATACAGTTCTCCCCAGGATAATTCTCAACTGAAACACCAAAACACTATCAAAGGGGCTTATT
The DNA here is from genome assembly GCA_963574635.1 of Cheracebus regulus. NCBI lineage: Eukaryota > Metazoa > Chordata > Mammalia > Primates > Pitheciidae > Cheracebus > Cheracebus regulus. The sequence continues at coordinate 152,152 of CAUYQU010094722.1, read as the reverse complement.
TTGATTAGGAACATTCTTTTCCTCCCTGCAATTTTGTGTAAGGAATACATAAAGCCAAATAAGATACTAGATAATCCCCAAGACTACCCTGACAGCTTGAGGCCTCACAAATGTCTGTGTCAGCTTTCAGCCAGAGGGAGAAAACCTAGGTGAGAACAGGGTCCCAGTTGCGTCCCAGACCCGTGGTCTCCAGCCATCCCCGGAAAAGGGCTGTTATCTGAACTGATGAGCTTTGTGAAAGAGGAAATCTCTATTTTAAAAAGCCAACTCCTTATAATTTTCTATTTTAGTTATGCTAAGCACTTGTGTATGGCTCATATTTGGTGCTCTATGGAGATAAGGGAAAAAGCATACGGCAGGGTTCCAGCTCTGGAAAAATCTATGAGCTAACAGAAGAAGACATAGATGACTGCGAGTTAGAAATAAACTCATATCCTAAAGCTTATAAACATCTCTTTATAACCTAGCATTCCACCAAAGTGATCTCCCTCATCTCTAGACCCGTAAGAGCATCTCTTACCTACATCTCCCTTTAGATGGCCATTGTCTTGCCTGGTGGAGCCAGTTCATTCCTTATGGGTCTGTCTTCACTCCCATGATAAGACTAGAAGTTTTTGCAGGCAGTGGTCAAAGTATACAGTTTGAAACCCCTTTGGCATCTAGCACAGGGCTTTCTACATGGTTGGCTTTAATAGATATTTGACAATTATATATTGTATATGATAATATATATAATAATGTAATTAAAAGATTGTATATTAAATATTATATTAAATATGGCATATAAATTATATTATTGTATATAATATTCAATATATAATCATATATATAATTATATATTAATATACAATTGTATATAATATATGTAATATATAATGATATATTGTATATATATTAAATATATAATTATATATTGTATATATGTATTTCATATATATACAATTGTATATTAATATATAATATAATTATATATTGTATATGCTATAGAAAACATAATTTTATTGTATATAATTATAACATAACAATTATATATAATTATATATTATATTGTGTATATATTATAACTATGTATATATATAAACACACACACACATATATATATATATATACATACACATACATACACATACAGTGATTTAATTATTACATGCAGTTATATACCCAGTTATGTAGTCAGTGGTATTCTGATTAGTGGCCCTCGGTAGGACAGGATACCAGTCTTTGGGCCTGCTCTTGATAAAGTTGTTTAACCCTCTGAGCTTCAGATTTCTCAAAAGTAAAACAAAGCAATGGACTAGATTTTAAGGCCAAAGGTTTCATACTTGCTCTTATCATATGGGACAATTATTGAAGAGTGAAAAGATTGCTATGTTGCCCCCCTTTCTTCCCACCCCAGACTCCTATGTTCCAAGCTTCTCCAGTCCTTGTGACCTGAGCTATGGTTCCTGTCACCTGACTTCATGGCCTGCATGATTCCAGCTGCTCCCCCAATTTTCCAGTATTCTGCTGTATCCACCAAGCTGAACTCAATACCTGTATTTTATTTCACGTCAGTTTCTATTAAGCTATATCTCCCCATTCTATATTTATGTAGTACTATAGTTCAGACCAGAAAATTTCTAATATTTCTTCCTGTCTGCAACTCTGTGGGTAGCTGGGCTAAGGGAACCCAGGCAAAGATGCCTCCCTCATCTGCATTTTTTCTGTATTTTTTCCTCTGGTTCTTGGCCTGAATGAAGCATCTTGCATCACCTGGTCAGAGAACTAAAAAGAGTCTCCCCAGGTTCATTCAATACCGAGGGTGTCTTTTGTCCCAAATATCAAAACATGGGAGGAATGGCATCGTTCACATAGAAGCAACTATTTCTTCCTCTCTGTAGGCCTCTTCTGTTTGGGCTGTTTGGTTTCAGGGGTACAATGAGAGCCTGTGGAATTTGTTTCTGATAATGTAATCCTTTGAGGGTCCCTGAATAATAGGTCTGTCTCTAAAATTATGAAAAGAAATCGCAGAGTAGGAGAGAAGGTAGATATGGTTCCAGCTCTGTTAAAATTTTTAATGCTGCTGGAGGGTGACTAAATTGATCAGGGGAGAAAGTTTTTGGAGCTTTAGAAGCACTCAGGATTCCTGAACCTACTGAAATAGTTTTTTTTTTCATTCCAAAGCTGGGAGAGCCTTTTACTATTCATAAAGAATGCTGAAGTCTGGTCTCAGAATGATCAAGGGGTTGCAACTGGAAGGCCTGTCCAGGGTGGCAGAGCAGCTACCACCTAGGCAGTCTGCCTGTCAGAGCAACAGGAAGTCCTCCCAGACTACAGCCACTTCTGTCACTGCCTGGCATGATGGGGAAATACCACCATCAGAAGTAATCATTTCTGATAAAGAGTTCTTCAACTTCTAATCTCCTGTTAAAGCTTGAAACTCAGAACAGCCAAATTTCCCACGCCTTTCTCATCAATCACTTCCTCATATGTGGAATGAGGCAATAACTAAGAAGAAAATCACTTTGGGAGTGGGGCATGGGAGTGTGCACACAGATGAGCAGGCCAAGGAGTGTGCATGGGAAAGCGACCAGCAGGCAGACACCATGGGAGCAAGGCCTGTACCTTCTTCATTAATGTGTCTCTAATGCCTAGCATAATCTCTTAGACCTGAATATGCTTGCCGAGAGAGAAGTGACTGAAGAGAAAATGGAAAAGCACCAAAGACCTCCCAGTTTTCCCAGCAGTCATCGGGGATGGCAGGTTAGGGGCAACTGTCACTAATGGAAAAGATGGATTCTTCTGGATTTTGCAGAGATGACATCATGTTTACCCCTCTCTTCCCTCCATGCCCCTTATTTCCATTACCCTAAACAGCTCCTGCTCCTAAACTATCCTCATTGAATGACAACACCCTCTTTGGCCACCTGTGCATCACAGGAGAAACCTAGAAGGCAGCCCAGACAATTCCTTCTGCCTCCCTTTCACACCCAGTCAAATCCTGATGATTCATCTTCAAAATCTCTTTCAAACTCCTCCCCTACTCTCAACCCCTACTGCTACTGTCTTGTTCAGGCCTCCATCATTTTTGTTTTTCAATAAATGTTATTGCATCCATTTCAGGCTTACAACATAATATTATGGGACACACAGATGGTAAAATGGCTACTGTAGTGGAGAGGATTAACTCCTCTGTCATCTCACAGAGTTACTTTTTTTGTGACTAGCACCACCAAATTCTACTTATTTGACAAAATTCCCTAATACAGTAATGTGATTTGATTCACTTTATTCCTCACTTCTCCTTGCCTGGATTAGTGATGATGGTCCTCTAGTTGTTTGTCCTGCCTCCAGGCTATCTCCCCCATGCTCAGTCCATGACCCACTCATACATACGGTTTAACTGTGTCTCCACCCAAATCTCATCTTGGATGGTAGCTCCCATAATCCTCACGTGTATGGAGAGGACCAGGTGAGAGGTAATTAAATCATGGGGGTGGATCTTTCCCATGCTGTTCTCATGATAGTGAATAAGTTTCGTGAGATCTGATGGTTTTACAAAGGAGAGTTCCCCTGCACATGCTGTCTTCCCTGCTGTCATGTAAGATGTGACTTTGCTCCTCCTTTGTCTTCCACCATGATTGTGAGGCCTCCCCAGCCATGTGTAACTTTGAATCAATTAAACCCCTTTCCTTGACAAATCATGCAGTCTCAGGTATGTCTTTATTAGCAGTGTGAGAACAGACTAATACACCCGTACTAAAGCCCTCATCAAAGGTCACATCTCCACGTACAGACTTTCAGTTCTTGACCACTCACATCCAACACAACTCCATTCAGACCAGCATCCACACACCTTTGCTTGGCCTAGGAGTCCCTTGATGGTCTGGTCCCTGCCACCCTCTGCAGCCTCAGTGTTCTGCATACCCCTGACTGTACCCTATTGGAAGTGTTGCAATGCAGCACACTCCCCTTCTCTTTTGCACACGCACAAGGACAGTACGTTTCTTCCCCGGCTTGGTTCCCTTCTTCCCTGCCCAGGTAACCTTCTTCATCTTCACCCAGCCTGGGCATCATCCAGCCTGGAAAACTACCCAGGATTCCGCTTTCTACAGGCAGAAATAGAAGCCCTTCTTATAAATTCAGGGCAGACCTTGATAAACACTGACACACTCTTTTGCCATTTTTGGTTCCTTGTCTGTTTCCCTGGCTGTAGAGCAGAAGACAATGACACACAACTTCATCCCCGGAGCAGAGTCTGATACATGGAAGATGCATAACGCATGTGTCCTAAGGCCACGTGTGATGCCAAAAGATTCCTTCAAAAGGCTTAGGTGGCCAAGCATTCATTCATTCATTCATTCTTGAGTCCATGTGAGTCATTCATCCATATGAGTCATTCTATAGGCCTCCTGTACATTGGATCTCATCAAGGGCTAATCCTAAGGAACAAGTTTCTCTTCTCTTCTTCCCTCCCCCTCCCCTTGCCCTTCTCCCCTTCCCCTTCCCCCTCCTTCCCTTCCCCCTTCCCTTCCCTTCCCTCTCTCTCTCCCTCTCAACAGAGTCTTGCTCTGTTGCCAGGCTGCAGTGCACTGGTGCAATCTCGGGTCACTGCAACCTCCACCTCCCGGATTAAGCAATTCTCCTGTCTCAGCCTACCAAGTAGCCGGGACTACAGGCTTGTGCCACCATGCCCAGCTAATTTTTCTATTTTTTAGTAGCAACAGGTTTCACCATGTTGGCTACGATGGTCTCGATCTCTTAACCTTGTGATCTGCCCGCCTCAGTCTCGCAAAGTGCTGGGATTACAGGCATGAGCCACCACGCCCGGCCAGGAACAACTTTCTAAATGACTTGGTTGTTCCTTGGTCTGTCTTGAAGAAACCAAAAACAAGAGGTGCACCATCTCTCCTGCAGCATACCTCCACCACAGCACGAGGGCTCTGTGGATGGATGAAAACTCTAACTTGTTATTTCTCTGGAGAGTAGGCCTTGTTGCTCTGGGAAAGCAAACCAGTTCTATGGCTTTGAGCTTAGAAGATGCCTCTTCTTTTCCGGATGCCCCTCGGATCCAGAGGAAGCAGAACAGCTCTTTGCTTCCCCTTCCCCAGTTACAGTGCCTGGTGAGGGATGGGCCCAGAGTCCCACTCTAATTATACCCTGTTTGACTAGGAAATGGAATTCCTGATCGGATTCCTAAATCTCCAAGTGACATGACATTTATAACTACATTAAAAAGGAAACGCACTTTGCTGTGTGCCTTCACTCAAGATAATTGCACGGTGGTGACACTGTTGAGGGGCCTGAGGCCCTTCCCAAAATGACAGAACAGAACCATGACTCATAAAGTAAAGGAAACAGTGGTTCCCTCCTTGAGCCCCTGAACACAAGGGAAATAAATGGAGCCTTAACTGAAAGATGAATATATCTTGCAGAACTCCGGGGTTTGGGAACCCTGGGAACTCCAAAGTCTAATCCTACATTGATGCTGGCTGCCTCAGCTTTTCCTTATCTCTGCAAAATGAGGCCAGCAAGGGCATGGCTTTAATCCAAACTCCAACTATGGTCGCAGACCCTGGGCGCTGTGCGATACTACGTGTGAGTCATCCAGGAACTCAAATACATGCCAAAAATCATTGGCTGAAAAACTAATAGGTCTTGCACAGATATACTCTTCTACTTTTCAAATGTTTGTAGTCTTCATCATCACCACCATCATCACCAATACCATTTATTGAATGCCTACCATATGCCAAGCACTTCTCAAACACTATCTACTCATTCACTTGGTTAATCCTCATAACCACCCCATGAGGTTCATTACCATTATTGCCTCTATTTTACGGATGAGAAAACTGAGGTGCAGAGAGGTCAAGTAACTTGCCCAGAGTTATACAGCTAGAAAGAAGTGGAGTTGTGAGTCAAGCCAGGCAATCTGACTCCAGCATATTCTGCAACTACTACATCATGCTGTCTTTTCCTTTTCAGTGAACGGTTACTAAAAGTACTCCCATAATCACATTGGAAGTTTGATCACTTTTTAAAATATTTGTTACATTTAACATAAGTCCTCTTTTGGTTTGGGATAAAAAAAAAACACTCAAAGTTTAACCATTCATTAACTACTAATTGGGCTAGATAAAAAGTTTATAAGAGGTATGCTCTGATAAAACACCTTTTCTACTAATGCTCAAAAGTTGCCCACCAAAAATCTCTTCCATGGGTTTGAAGGTGGTTCTCTCCATGAGGTCCTTTTAAAATGCAAATATCCCTAAGAAGGACAATATAAGAAGACACTAGTACCTTAGTATGAATGAGGTTTCCAAATCATTCCTTCATTATCAGGAAGAAACAAAGTAAGGACATTAGAAACCTAGCATTGGAAGTGGAGGGAGGGTGGTCGTGAGGGTGAGGAAGAAGCAGAGACAGGTGGCCTGAGAAAATTGGAAAGTGACCACTTGGGGAGGCAGTCAGGAAAGTTGAAAATAAACTTGGCCTACTTCACAGTTTTGCCTCGAGCTGGCCTGTGGGCATTCATCAGTACCACACAGGATGACATTTTTGGTGAAATGTTTTAAATCAGGTAAGGGCTAAATGATTATTTCTAGCAGTATTAACCTCATCACCTCCAGAACTGAAAACTGTACCCACAAACATGAGGCCGAGCAGATCAGGGATTCGACTTGAGGAAGACAACACTGGCAGAGCTCGTCAGTCTAGAACTGTATCAATGAACATCATCCGAAGGCCAGCTTCGATAAACCATGGACCCCTTAATTAGAGCATCTGCAATGAGGTGCCCCACTGAGCTCTTTCCTCCTTTTATCACTCACTGATGAATAACAGAATGTTCGCTAGATTACATTACTTTTGCAAAGACCTCTCTTTTTCTTTCTTTTTCTTTTTGAGACAGTCTTGCTCTGTCACCTAGGCAGGAGTGCAATGGCGCAATCTTGGCTCACCACAACCTCCGCCTCTGGGGTTCAAGTGATTTTCCTGCCTCAGCCTCCTGAGTAGCTGGGATTACAGGCGTGTGCCACCACACCCAGCTAATTTTTGTATTTTTAGTAGGAACGAAGTTTCACTATGTTGGTCAGGTTAGTCCTGAACTCCTGACCTTGTGATCCACCCACCTTGGCCTCCCAAAGTGCTGGGATTACAGGCGTGAGCCACAGCGCCAGGCCAGACCTCTCTTCCTTTAAGCTCATGCAGCAGACTGTGAAATTCCACATTTTCCTAAAACAAGATGGCTGCCATCACTGATACCTACCCCGTATTAGATTTATACACTTTTACTAAAAGTAATAGAAATGTACAATGAAATTGAACTCATCTCTTAATTCTGGCAAAAGGCTGGAAAGCACAAGTGGAGTCTTTGCATAAAGGATGCATCTACAATGCAGGAGTCCTCAGAATCTAAATGCTTCCATGCTCCAGAAAGTTCCTGGCTGCTGAGGCAGATACCCAGGCCTCCACTGGGCACTGTTTTGAGAGTCTCATGTAGTTGCATCAAAGAGGAGACAAAAGGAACCATTGCTGCACCTAAGTGTGGCTTCACAGGAGTAAGATTTACTGCAGCCTGACTAAAAACAAAAAGATGGGGTCTTCTTCAAGGAAGAATGGGTTAAGTCTGTTCAACACTGACCCAGGGTCAACAGATTCCCCGAGTTGTTCTGCTGAAGGCATGGAACTACGATCTCAAGAGTTTGGGCAAACTTTAGACCACCTTTTCATCCCTTGATGCTTCAAATTATACCATAAATGCATCATTCACAGGCCAGTAAAGCTGTTCACTAATGAGGCAAATCCTCTACAGTTTTAACACAAATTGATTAAAAAAAAAAAAAAAAAAAAAAAAAAAGCAGAATTTTAAAAAGAAGTACAATTTGAAATAAAATGAAGATAAAAGGGCTTCTCCTCCATTCCTTTTCATGAGGTGATATCCCACCCAGGACAAAGTACTGTTTATAGATTTTAAAGGACCAAAAATAAAGTATCTGTATAGCTTTCTCCCCAAACGAAAATAAAAAATAGATGTTGTTTCCCGAATCCTTCTGATTTGAAAATTATTTGGCATTTTTAGAAATTAATTTTTCCAGGCAATTAAATTAGCCAGTAATTTGATATCCCCATCTTATTTCATTATATAGAACACATGCTGAAATGACACACAACCTCATTTTCATGTATTATTTTTGCAAATTTAGTACTCATAAGTAGGTGTTGGATCAACAGTGCCAGCAACTAGAATCTTCCCTGCTGGCTGGATGGGAGCATGAGGAGTGGTTACATGAGCTGGAGCCCAGGCCTGTCCCAGCTGAGATTACCAGCTGGGAGAGCAAGATCAAGTCCCACAACGTACAGTCCTTTATTCTCTGCTCCAGAACGCTAGTTGGCCCATCCAATTGAACATGATAAATGGTGGCACCACTGGACAGAATCCACCCCCTCACTTCCCAATGGCCACCTGGTATTTTCATGATGGCTCTGTCCAAAGAATTTTTAAATACTTTCCAAGTTATCCAACTCAGTGCTCCAATCCTTTTAGACAAAGATGACTCTCTGAGAACCTGGAAATTCACTTGGGAGGAGAGAGGATACACACTTAGCTAGGGCAAAGATGAGAGAGTTTTTAGTTCTCTGTAGCTAAGGGTATTTATATTGTATATTGTATATTATATATTGTTATTTTCTACCAAGGAAAAAATGAGGTTGAAGATGTCTTTTGGCTCCATATGTTCCCAGGAAGAAGTGAAGGCATCAATCATTCCCCTTATTTCATAGGCAGGTAAGGAAAAGCACAGAAAGGAGAAGCAGTGACTTCAAACAGGCAAGGCCAAGATGAACATTCAGAGTTCATCCAAAATCATTTTTCATTAATCATTCATTAATATCTTAGTAATCATTTTTCAATCATATTATTTTTAGATATGAACATGTTGAAAAGTGTTCAAAGGGGACTCTACTAAAAATTACACGAAGGACCAGGTGCACTGGCTCATGCCTGTAATCCCAATCCTGTGGGAGGCCAAGGCAGGAGGATTGATTGAGGCCAGGAGTTTCAGGCCAGCCTGGGCAACACATTGAGACCCTGTAGCTACAAAAAAAATGTTCTTTAATTAGCTGTGCATGGTGGCGTGTTACTGCAGTCCCAGCTACTCAAAAGGCTGAAGCAAGAGGATCATTTAAGCTCACAAGGTGGAGGCTAGAGTGATCCATAATCAGCCCCGCACTCCAGTCTGGGTAACAAAGCAAGACTCTGGTATGTTCGCATGCCTGTTGGCCTACCATAATTGTTTATTTATATATTTTATTTATTTGTTGGCCTAATGTAATAATTTTATTATTTTATCTATTTATAAATTACATACTCATTTATAAATTACCTACTTATTTTAAATAAATTTTAAATTATAAAAAATAATTTATAAATAAATAAAATAATTTTGGTAGGTCAACAGGCATGTGAACCGGGACTGTCCAGGGTGAACAGGAACACGTACTCACCCTGTCTATATGGGGACTTTGCAAAATGGCCGGGCAGTCATTAGGTTAGGAGCTATTACAAATCATTTCACCTTCTGGCTCATGCCCCACCTGCCCTGCTCACTCCTTTTTGCAGGCTTTGCTAATCTCCCCCTCATGCTTCATGCCTAGATATCCTCCCCCATGAGCCCTTCATCTATGCAAGTTTTATGCTCTATTTCAAACCCAAGCAAATGTCCATCTCTTCCACACAGCTCTTTCTGCCAACTCCAACTCATTCTACTTTTCCCACTTCCTGAATTTTTTAGTATCTATTGTACATATCAAATAACATAGCTTTGGACTACAGAAGGAGACTTTGGGTTTTTTGTTTTGTTTTTTTCTTATTCTATAAGCATTGGGTTCTTTTCCCAATTAGGCTTTAAACTTCTGGAAGGCTGAGATATTTCTCCTACTTCTCTCCCATCCTCTACAAGACAGCATCACACCTTATTCAGGATGTTAGAACAGAAAAACAAACAAACTTCACAGAGACCATTTGGTCCAGTTACAGATCAAGAAGCTCATCTCCAAAAGAAAGGGGCCTTTCCTAAGACCCACAGCTCTAACACAGCCTGGAGTCAGGGCCCCTGTTCTGTGCCTCTGCGAGACCATGTGTGCTTCGTAGCTCTACAAGCGCTGCTGTGACATTTCTTGACCATGGTGACTGGACTGTAATGCCTTGTTTACTTAGCTGTCTGTTCGCCATATTGGAAATCCCCGGAGGACAGGAGCTCTGTTGGATTGATCATCACGTCCTCAATGGCTGGCACACAACAGACACTCAGTAAATGTTGGTTGAATGAACAATTAAAGGAACAAATGGAAACATGGTTTTCCTTAAGGTGGTAATATAGGCTTTTATTGGATTTAGTTGCATTTCTAAGCATTAATCAGGAAAGAAGAGAATCTACTCCTCCCTAGAGAAGTCACAGGAAACCGATGGAGTGGTTGATTCCTGTCTTCTGCTTGCCTCCCAGACTGGGTGGTGGAACCCATTTCTATTGATCTTCCAGTCCCACACCGCAGAGGAAAACGACAGTGAATGCAGTCAGGGCAACTGATTCGGGATCTGACCCTTCACTGAGTTTCTGTGTCACCATCAGCAAGACACTGTGCTCAGAGCTTCAGATTTCCCACCGGTAATAAGAGAAGGCTGGCCTTGAGGGCTGGGGAAGCTCCTTCTGGCTCCAGTGCCCACTGGCTCCGAAGCCCACTCACGGAGCACTCCTCCAGGTGAATGACAGTCCCTCATTAGGGCAACATCCCACAGAGCAGGATACTCAAAGGCTCTCCACCGACAGAGATCAGCAGCTTCATAGACAGAGCCTGTGCTTCTCCCTTCAGCTGCCAGGAAACTGAGCCTCCCAGCAGCACATTAGGTTGCATATTAAACAGATGGGATGCAGATTTGAGACCTGTTAAAGGTTGGGGCTTTTTTTTTTTTTATATATATAGGCTGCTGTCAAGGTGTGTTAGTATCTCTTTATTTAAACAAGCTCCTTAGTCTTGGTTACACAGTGCAGGGACTTGGAGAAAAAAAGTGAGTAGAATAAATAATCTATCATGCTAGCAACATAATTATAAGAACATATGTTAGCTCAAACTAGCTATATTCTAGTCATATTAAGGGTGTGTGTGGGAGAGAGAAGGATGGCAGGAGTGTCTGGAAATAGTTCAGGCGGAGGAAGAGTGATATCGGGCTACGTGGGAACCCAAACTCCTTTCCTGGAGCCTCCATTCTGGCATCCACAGCATCCCAGAGGGCTGCCCGTTGGTGGCTTCCTGCTGCTAAATGCACCACCTGAGTCTGGAGAGCCACAGGGCACCTTGTCGCTCCACGGCCCCACCTTCGCGGGCAGAGACATGAGCCCCTTCCTACTTCATTGGGTGCATCTCTGCCAGGTGCAGAGAGCACAGGTCCAAAACGAAAGACCCCTGGAGGCCAAGAGCAATAGGTCTTGGCTCTCACAAATGCTTCAAGCTCTGAGGCACTAAGAAAAAAAAAAATCCACATATTTGGAGGGCCTTCAGTGAAGGGAATCAATGCAGAGGCAACGTCGTGTTTCACCACCGTCTCCCACCTGCTTATCTGGATTGTACTCACCGTTGAAGGCTCTTCTCAGGGAAAGTACCCCGACTCACCTCCAGCATCGAGCCAGCCCCTTCCCCCAGGGAGCCTTCAGGACTCTCATCCACATCCCTCCCTTGGCACAGAAAGCCCTCCCGGCTCCCCAGGCCTGTTTGGGGCCCCTGGTTATTTGCTGCCATGGCACCCTGCAGTGCTGGAGGACACGGATACTCATCGCACTTTTAATTATACCACGGCTGCCTTCCCCGAATGGCTTGCTGCCTCCGCGAAGGTAGGAGCTGTGCCTCATTTGTTCACCACAATGACTGCGGCTGGTTGGGGACACGGGGTCCGTGCTGCCGGGACGAGGACGCAGCGCCAGGTGGTGCAGCCGCTGTAAACAAGGCGCCTGGGGTTGCCAGCACTGGGAGGATCAGAGACGGTTCGAGGGGGGCACGGAGCGCATCCCAAGAACAGCGTGGACTGCAGCAGACACCAGAAACCAGGGCTGATCACAGCGACAGGAGCACAGCGCGCTAGCACCACACCCCCGGGAGCCTGGCCGGGCCCACAGACAAGGACCCGTGGGGATCAGCTGCGCGCTGCAGGAGCTGGGTATTAAGCAAAGTCAAGTTTGTGCTCTAGGAAGTTAATTCTGGGGGCATAAGAAGGGCCCAGAGGCGAGAAACCAGCTTGGAGGCCATTCTATTCACGAAGGTGAGAAAAAGGCCCTAAATTCGGGTGAGGGCCTTGGGAATGAAACGACAGGGAGCAGTTCCAGAGGTATTTCGTGGTTAGCATTATGTATTTTGTGAGACTCTAAGCATTTTAGAGAGGCCTAAAAATTAATCACCTAACATTGATTTTACCAATGTATAAAAGGTATATATACTCCTGTGTCCATGCACATATAAAAAATGAAAATAGATTTTTCTAAAGGTAGTCTTAAAAGATTGGTATTTTAACATATTTTCTATACTTTTATATAGCCTACCGATGTTCTTAAAAGGAGAAGAAATAAAGGATTTGAAGGAAGGAAAAAGGAGAGAGCTTGCGAGAGTCGCCTGTTTATGCTCCCAGTAGCTTGAGCTAGGAGTCATGGTGAGGGGCACCTGTCCCTAACTACAGGTGCGTCGAGGGTTATGCATTGGAAGTCTCATCCTGGCTTACATTTAAGTGCTACCTTCTGTATTTGATGAATATAGTTAATATTTTGGATGAGACTACCTTCTATGTTTGGGAATGTAGCTTGTCCCCAAGGAAACATTACTCCCCCAAGAATTGAGGTATTAGTCGGGTATGGTGGCTCACACCTTTAAGCCTGAGGACAAGAGTTCAAAACCGGCCCAGGCAATGGAGCAATTTTTTAAAAACAATTAGAATATGAATGTAGCTTTTCTCCTCCGAAATATGTGTAGTACTAAATGGGCAGGTGTGTAGGTCTGCCCAAGGATGGGGAGGGAGAGCATTATTTCTTTTTTTAAAAAAAAATTCTGTATATATTTAAGGTTTACAAGTACTCTTGTGACATGGATATAGTGCAGAGTGGGAAGTCTGGGCTTTTAGTGTAGACATCATCGCAATAGGTACACTGTATGCATTAAGTACTTTCTCCCTTGCCCTCTTCCACCCTCCCAAGTATCCAATGACTATTATTCTATACTCTATGTCCATGTGTACAAGTTATTTCGCTCCCACGTATAAGTAAGAACATGCTGTATTTCTGATCCGGAATCAGCGGACAAAGTAGACAGACACGGACAGAGCCCTACAGGGCAGGTAGGGCTGTTGTGATGGCAACATTTTAATGTTTACCCACCCTCCACGCCTCACCTAATTTTCATTATCCAACGCTAACATTTAAACAGTATTATCTCCCAAGATGACACACAATCAGAACTGAATATAATCCAGACTATTATGTCAACAGCATTGATATAGAAAACATGACATTTGTGCTATTCCCCAAGGAAACACCGCTCATCTAGGAAAGGGAGCCAGATTGACGCATTACCCACCGCTGTGCATCTACCAATATCCATACTGATAGATTGAGAATATTTGGCAAGGGCCACAGTTAGTGCTGTGCCTTCCATTGCTTTTAAAACCCCGGGAAACACGGGTCAGAAGTGCACTTCAAAAAGCACCCACTTTTACTGTTTGAAAGAAGGGTGGCCATGGAAATTTTATGTCCAGACTGCCTTCCAGCCTGGAGACACCTCACCTCTTTGCTAACACTGCCATTTGCCCTCCAAGAGCAAATCTTTCTTTCCATAGATAATGAAGATGATGATGCTTTGCATATGATAATACAAAGTATTCTGCAAAGTGTTTTCATACACATGTCTTCACAAGAGTTTCACCAAACAAACAAAGGCTCTAAAATACTTTGGGTAGGTGTTAGTCTTGTTGGGAAAATGAGAAATTGATGTCTAAGGATAGCAGAGTGACTTGGGCCAGCCTCCCATCTGCTAGTTCAGGGTTAGAGACTTTTTCCCCTCCCCTGCAGGCCACATCTTCACTACTTCCCACTGCCTGTGTTTGGAATGGGTCCCCTGAGTTATTTAACTAAATCCAAGGCTGGACACGAAATAGAAAGGACCAGCCAGGTGTGGTGGCTCATGCCTGTAATACCAGCAAGCTGGGACCTCAAGGTGAGTAGATCACTTGAGCTCAGGAGTTCAAGACCAGCCTAGACAACATAACAAGACCCTATCTCTACAAAAATTAAAATTAGACGGGTGTGGTGGCACGCACCTGTAGTCCCAGCTACTCAGGAGGTTGAGATGAAAGAATCACTTCATCCCAGGAGTTCAAGATTGTGTTGAGTCATGATTGCAAGACCGAGGTACAACTGGAGAGTCTAATTTCAGCCTTTCTGTTACCAAATAAGATGATATTTAAACACAAGGACTGCCCTATGATGCACAGACCCTCTTTAGCCAAAGAGAAGTGTAACTGAGCCTTGCCAGATGGGAGTGAGGAAGGCAGGCGGAACCCAAAAGGGCAGGTTTCCTTGCACAGCCAAGGGAGAGGGCACATGTGTGCAAGGGGTCAGATGTCTTTGCTGCATGTCTTCTCATGAGCCTCCCAGACAGATAACAAACCCACACAATGATTCAAGCTCTCTAGAGACATCCCAGTTATTTCTAACTGAAGAGGAACTGAGGGCCACAGTTCCTAAGCAGACTCCAAACAGAGACTCACACCTGGAATCTGCCTGCCCAGAGCCTCCCGGCACACACAGCCCAGTCTGCCCAGAGCAGGAAAAGGTAAAAGTAAATAAATGTGGCCTTAATCTCTCCAGTAGATTGGAACAATCTGAACCAACCTGTAATTCCATCCAGACATGCGGGGAGAATAATTTTTAAAGTTTTGCTAAACATAAATGCACCTCCACTCATTATGATTTCCCCGGCACTTTTTTTTTTCCTTCCTGCCCCTTTCTCCATCTGCACTTTATTCAATGAACACATCTGCATTCCTTCTCTCTTTTCTTGGCCAGAAACTCTATACAACCTTATCACTGACACCTCTCTGCAGTTTCAAATTCCAGCTTTGTGCCAAATCCCCATTTCCTGCTGCTTAATTTCCATTCATTTACTCTTGTTTTTGCTTCTTCTGCCATTCCCAGCATGGACCAACTCCAGCCCAGCTTCTTCTAATTTTTTAAGGAAGGCTCCCTGTTGAGTGCTATTGGAATCCGAGCCTCTGCTCCATGCCAGTGACGGGCCATTGTTTATACTACCTAACGACAGTTGCCAGTAGAACGGCGGCTTTCCCTTTCTTTATTTCCCTCCCTCAGTGTGTTTACTAAAGCCCAGGAGAACTTTTCCCCACATATGGTGACCCAGTGAGTCTAGTTTTATTATGACTTCAGTAGAATCTGAAGTAGCCTCTTTCCATTTCTTTTTGACAGGAAAAATAAAATTGAAGTCTGGAAGCTTTGTTTATGCGGCTCTAAGTGCCACCATCGGCCTTAGCAAAAGCTGAACAGCTGCTGTCGGGACTAGGGCTTAGGAAACCTCACCAGGTTAGGCTCAACAAAAGGACAAGGACAGAGACCCTAGGGCGAGGATGAGCTGAGGCCACACTGATCGTAAAGGTAGAGAAATGGCCATTCCATATTTTTTATGCTCAAGGATTTCTTCAGTATGTTGGGTTGTTCTACAAAGCCAGGAGCAACAACAGGTTGGTTTTCCGGCTTCTAAGGAAAAACAATGGTTGCTTAAGTATATTTTTTTTTTTTTTTTTTTTTTTGAGATGGACTCTCGCTCTGTCACCCAGGATGGAGTATAGTGGTACAATCTCAGCTCACTGCAACTTCTGCTCCCCAGGTTCACGTGATTCTCCTGCCTTAGCCTCTTGAGTAGCTGGGATTACAGGCACCCGCCACCAGCCCTGGCTAATTTTTGTATTTTTAGTAGAGCTAGCATTTCACCATGTTGGTCAGGCCGGTCTCAAACTCCTGACCTCAGGTGATCCACCTGCCGTAGCCTCCCAAAGTGCTGGGATTACAGGCATGAGCCACCAGGCCTGACCTAAGGTAGCTTTTTATAAGCAAATAAATTGCGGTATAAAAAAGTAACCGTCGTTTTTCTTCCCACAGTGGGACTGATTCTTGTTTGCTGTTTGAGGGAGGTTTTGGTTTAGATTTTCTTTTTCCTAAATCCATAGCTCAGCAGCCAGCTGTGTTGGCACTGCAGCCATTTCACCACAAATATCACCAGGTCCTGATGTGTCTGCCCACAGGTTCTGTTCCTCATCCTTTCCCTCTGGATTTCATTACCTAGAATTACATCTCCAGAGTTTCACCCAAAACATGGCATCCATAATGGAAGGACTTACAGTCAGGAATGCAGAGGTCTCAGAAGAAAATGTCATCCAGGGGCAAGAAAAGAAAATCATCCTAAATGCTTAAAGGACACTGATATTTCTGATTGTTTCTCCTTCCATCTGTCTCTGCTATGGACCCCAAAATATAGAAAGGCCTCTCGAAATCCCACCCCACCAAGATTTCTTTGCCCATCAGGTCTTTGACCTCCAGCCCCTGGGTTCTCCTGCACTGCCTTCCTTCTCTGAGGATGCATTCAAAACATTTTGTTGCCAAGAGGAAACTTTGGATCCACAAACTTTGCAATGTTCTCAAACACTTTCTTCCTTTCTCCAGCCTGCACAGCAACAGTATTACATCTCAGGCTAGGCCAGCAGAGGAAAGGCAACTTCTTCTTTTTTTTTTTTTTTTAAGATGGAGTCTCACTCTGTCATCAGGCTGGAGTGCAGTGGCTCCATCTCGGCTCACTGCAACCTCCGTCTCCTGGGTTCAAATGATTCTCCTGCCTCAGCCTCCCAAGTAGCTGGGACTACAGGCATGCACCACCACACCCAGCTAATTTTTGTATTTTTAGTAGAGATGGGGTCTCACCATGTTGGCAAGGATTGGTCTTGATCTCTTGATCTAGTGATCTGCCCACCTAGGCCTCACAAAGTGCTGGGCTTAAGGTGTGAGCCACCGTGCCCAGCCAAAAGGCAACTTCTTATAAAGTTTCAGGGCACAGATGTGCAATGCACTTCAAAAACATTACTTTTCATTTATTTACTTTATATGCCTTTTAAGATCAAAGTAATTCTTCCAATAGAGCAGAATTGAGTTATCCTCCAAACCCAAAGCCAGCCAACAGTCTCTTAAGTGGTATAATTCACACTGTATAACACCAAAGACCTGAGGACATTTCAGGTCTTTGGAATGCTCTGACCTGAAATACTCAGGTTGGTTGAGGGTAGGCTGGGTAGTTCATCTTGAGAACACAAACAAGAAGGACTAGGGGCTGGACGTGGTAGCTGATGTCTGTAATCCCAGCACTCTGGGAGGCGGAGGTGAGTGGATCACCCGAAGTCAGGAGTTCAAGATCAGGCTGGCCAAGATGGTGAAATCCCTTCTCTACTAAAAATACGAAAATTAGCTGGGCCTAGTGGTGCATGCCTGTAATCCCAGCTACTTAGGAGGCTGAGGCAGGAGAATTGCTTGAACCCAAGAGGCAGAGGTTGCAGTGAGCTGAGATCATGCCACTGCACTCCAGCCTGGGTAACAGAGTGAGACTCTGTCTAAAAAAAAAAAAAAAGAAGAAGAAGAAGAAAAAGGACTAGGTAGTATGGTCCCATTCTATGGGTGAGAAACCAGCAGCTCGGGGGCATATCTAAGGATAAATCTAGAGCAGAATAAACACAAATAATCCAATTCCCAGCCTATTCACCTTTCCTGGCTTCTGGTTGGGCTACCTTTGAATGTATCTATTTCCCTAAAGCAGTGATCTTCATGTATCTAAGGAGGGAAGGAACAGGGAGAACTTCACTGGCCACACAGAGAAAATTAGCACCCATCCTTTGTTCCTCCAGCCTTGGGGGTCTCTGAGTTAGGACAGGCAGACCTCACTCTTGCTCAAAGATGCAAGAGTCCTCAACAACATGGCTTTGCTTGAGTTCCTGCGTGAAGGAGTAATAGTCAGATGGGCAGTCTATTTCTAAAGAAGTGAGATTCCCGCTGAAGAACCAATTCTGCCCTCAGGGTCAGCGGTGGCTTTCTTCGCAGAGCTCAGCACAGAGCCCCTAAAACCAAGCTTGTAAAACACGCAGCACTGCCTGTCGTCCCAACCATGGGAGGCAGAGCAAAACCACTGCCTTGGAAAACAATCTTCATGCACAAATGAACAAACAGCCAGAATAAATATCTATCAGATCTCCCCAGGATATTGACTGGGGGATTAAAATCGTAGAGGCGCCATTGGTTACATCCACAATCAATATGGGCCCCAGTGAAAACGTTCAAGTTACTGTACATTTTCTGCTTTGCTGCGGGCACGTGTAGACGGGCCTCATAGTAGATGAATCAGTGAAAGGTGAAATGGCCCGCTGGAACTGTTTTGCATATTCAGGAGCCTTTGCTCTTTGATGCTGGTTAGTCTCTAGAGCACCGTTGAAAAGTCTCCAGAGATGGAGCTGTTGGGGTGGCCAGAATTCTTTCTCACAGTGACAAATCACTGCCAGATTCTTTAGAAAACCAGAATATAATAGGTAATTAATTAAGTCCACTTAAAGGTATCTTCGTCATCTCTCAATTCCCGTGTTACACTGTTAAACTTTTGGGTGAGAATAATGCTACTGATATAAATACATACACGTAAACATAAAAATGTGTTTATCCATATGTGTATAAAAGTGTTAAGTATGTGTGTATTCATAAGTACCTATACTGATCAATATAAAAACACACCCCAAGGCTCTGCTTTCATTATATGTATGGCACATGGTGAAGAAGAGCTGTGTATTATACCCTATATTACATTGCCCATATGCCTGAAAAAGAAAAATAGCAGAGAGTTACAAGTAAAAATCAAAAAGAAGGTGTGTGAAACATGCTAGAATTATATGGTACATATAATTTATATTGTTCTCTCTACTTTTATGTACCTTAAAATTTTCTAAAACAGAAGGCTTAAAATTTAAATGTAAAAGATAGGAATTCCATTTCCCTGGTGTAATTAAAATAAATTTTATAATTTGCTATTTATGGGACATTTCAAACGATCTCACTTCTATTATGAGGTTTTTGTTGTTGTTGTTTTAAGATAGAGTCTTGTTCTGTCACCCAGACTGGAGCACAGTGGCACGATCTCTGCTCACTGCAACCTCAGCCTCCTGAATAGCTGTGATTACAGGCATGCACCACCACTCCCAGCTAATCTTTGTATTTTTGGTAAAGGTGGAGTTTCACCATCTTGGTCAGGCTGGTCTTGAACTCCTGACCTCATGATCTAGCTACCTTGGCCTCCCAAAGTGCTGAGATTATAGGTATGAGCCACCGTGCCCAGCTTTAATATAAGGTTTTAAGAAAAAAAATCAACTAATTACTAACTTAGAGATGACTCCTCATAATGCTGGTTTTCCTAAACTGTGAATTTTTCTTTAACAGAAATTAATTATGAGAACTTTTGGAAGGAGCTCATGCACCAGGGGCACCCACAGTTGAAAATGAACCAAATGGTGGTATTTATTCCCCTTCAGGTGGAAAATGTATTTGCCATTATTCTTATCAAGTTAAAAGCTCATTTTTAATAAAATTATCTTTCTGGAGATTACATCTCCTCCAAACTGTTCTTAGAAAACATATAAATCAAACCATATTTTCCACAGTTGGAGAATGTCCTTCTACCCATTGCCCAGCTGACTCGGGCATAAGGAATATAAATTCATTAGAGCAGCCAAATTTAAACACAAATAACAAGGAGCGGGTGGGGGAGAAACGTGCATTCTGAATGTCACATACAAATCTTATTTGTTCTCTTCTGCATTCAGACACACATTTTGACTTCATGTGTTTCTTTGCATGAAGAGTAAAACAAACAAGCAAAAACAGTGTCCAAATCTTGATTCCAAATCCTATCCAAGACCCACTTCTTTGAAGATTGTAAACAATATGAGTGCAGGGTGTTGGCAGTGGTGGCTCCCTGACACACCTGGTTTTTTGTGGACCTCAGTTGCAAAGGGGGCTGTCTCAGATAACAAGTCTGTCCCAGAATAACGATCCCCTCCAGAAGCAAGAAGTATCAGTCCTGATGTAAATATACTGGGTCCCAAGAGACAGTTTCCAACTTCCAACTATTATCCAGACATATCTGAATCTAGCCTCTGAACCTAAAGCCATCCATCTATTATGGGTAACACCACACACTTTC
Organism: Cheracebus regulus; assembly: GCA_963574635.1. Classification (NCBI taxonomy): domain Eukaryota; kingdom Metazoa; phylum Chordata; class Mammalia; order Primates; family Pitheciidae; genus Cheracebus; species Cheracebus regulus. The sequence continues at coordinate 131,845 of CAUYQU010094722.1, read as the reverse complement.
TTGGATCCATACAGCCTGACCAAAATTTAAAAAAAGAAAAAAAAAGTCCTGCAAGTGTGTGACATCATGTTTTCCTCAGCTAACAAGCTTCTCTATTCACCAGCAGCCAAAAATTTTAAGTGGCTCTTAAACAAAGACAGTCCAAGCTAAGAATAATGATGTCAAACCCAAGCCATAGTTGTGGTGTGAACACAAAATCTACAGGACCCAAGTTAAAAATGATTTACAGACAGTTTGATCAGAGTCAGATGTAACAGGGTGTCTTACTGGAGACAAGCCAGTGGCTATCAATCCAAATCCCCTACAACAAGTTATGTCATTAGTCAGAATCAATACATTATGGAGACAATTTTCTCTTTTGTCTCTTGGCCCAGGGAATTTTCCGAGTTGAGTTTCATCACCAGATTGCAAGGTACTCGCATTACAAAGTGGCTGACAGGAATCACAACCGCTAACTCCCTCGCGTGCTCTTCTGGAGGGGCAGGGGAAAAGTTTAAGGAATAAATCCAATTAGACATGGGAGTCTCCGAATAACAAGTCCAAGGCCTTTGTTGGCAGGTTTATGTTGAACTTGTGTAGCCCATTCCTGGTGCTGATATCCCTTTCAAGGGCATCAGTTTGGACTCTCAGGTGTGAAAGCAACACAGCGAAGAGGTCTTTAGTGCCAGGTCCACCCCAGGATTTACCTGGTCACCTTGGCTTAGCCAAGGCAGAGGGAAAATGACTCATTGATAATGGTCAACTTCTAGCCTTTGGCCTCTGCCTCTTATTTTTCTCCTCCCTGATACCAAACAGCCACATTTCACTGTAAGATCTTCACATACCTGCCCTCTTCTTTAATTCCTAAAGAATGGCCATGGTGTTTTTAATACAAGGGCAGTTCTGTAAAATTCTTCTCAAGTGCCCACAGGTGCACAGTACTTTTTCCACCATTAATGCTCTCAAGGAAATTTTTGCAAAAAAGCCCCGGTGCTGTCCTTGTAGGACCTTCCAAAGCCCTCTTACGGGGTGTGATAAAGAACAGGAATGAAAACATTCAAAAATTAAACAAAATGAGGGTCTCAATTTCTTACTGCCATCAAGCCCTTACAAAAGAAAAATTCTCTATTCACTCCCATGTGTGACTACAACACAGGATATTTTTCCAGCTCACTGATATTTCATAAACACCATTTGTTGTCATGTGGTTAAATTAAAACTGAGGATATCAAACATCAAACAGTATGTTAATGTCAAGTATGCTTGAATAAATAGTAAGAGTTCAGTTGAATGGAATATGTGGATTGCTAGCTAATTAAGCAAGAAGCAGGTGTGAAAAAAATCTAATTTAGGCAATTTTTTTATAATTAATAATGTTTACTTGTAGTACCCTTCTAATGGGGCTCTAGTTTAGCCTCTTGTGAATTGCTAGGAGTTTACTTCAGTATTTTAAAATTATAATTGAATGGAGAATTTTACCAGATATCAGGTTTCCTTGCTGCTGATGAAGCGCTGTCTACATAGAAGGTTCCTAAAACTACTTTGTATCAATAGGATCAATTAGCAAATCATCCCAGCAATTAGAACTTAAAACACACACAAGCATACCCCACACCTAAAGGTTCTCATGCACACCCCAGTACAAGGGGAGGTAGAAGTGAATTTGGAGGAAGTAATTTGAATGAGAATATGATACTCAAACAATCACTGGACAGGAATGATGAGTGCTTCGGAGAGTGTTTGCAAAGAGCAGTAACAGAGGACATTCCGTTGGGATTAAAAACAAAAAAATTAAGATCATATCTAAACTGTCCTGGCCAATTGCACAAAACCAATCAATTAATCCAAGTATACATTTAAGTTGGGTTTTCTTTCCAAAAGCCCAAATGGAAGGAGAGGAGGAGAAAATGACCACAGATGTGAAAACAGACCTGGAATATTTCAGGAACGTGACATCTCCACTGTATTTAATTAAAAAAAGAATGTATGAGAACAATGTATCCTTCTCAATCTGGGTCGAGGGAACAAAACAGGACTGGATTAGATAGGACAACTGTAATCTCTAGAGACAGTTCCATGTTTAATGGGAGCGCCACATGTTTGATATGTAGGGAAGTAAGTGGGTGTCCTGGACAGGGTCCACTATTCATCGTAATACCGCAGCCCCGCTCATTCCCAGAGAGGAGATTGGAAACCATGAAACCATATGTAGAATATTAAAAATCATTTAACGTTAAAATGCACATTAGGAAGGCATGCACTTTGGACAAGGCCACAGTCCAAGAGTTCTGAGAAATGTCCAGTTCAGTAGATAATTGTTGCAAAGGTAAACTGAGTTATCTGTGTGTACACACACATGCAGATGTTTGCACGCAGGCACATGCATGCACACACAGAGGGACTGTCATAGAATCCCAGTCCTCATCTCTTCAATGCTGCCTTTCATCACTCTGTTTTCCTCACTGATTTCTGTAGTGAGGTCAGTATCAATAATTGATGGAGCTATGATATCTAGAGCATCAGCACATTAATTTATAATTAGAGACAAGAAATATCAGTTCTTCTCCCACCACCCATCATTTGGCATTAAAACATATATATACACACATATATTTAATACATAGCAGATATTAAATTGTTTCTCAGAGTCAATAACCTTACTATATTTTCATGGACTTTTCATTGCCACTGAATTAATCACAGTCCTGCTCCTAACCACACAGAACTTTATTTCCCATAAGAGCCATGTTTACTTTGCTTTATTTTGCTGGAACTCGAAGTACCTATTCAGTCTATAAAGATTTTGTGTAACATATTTTGTTAAGCAACATTAAAAGTGCTCACTGACAGATCTTGGTTAGACTGCTTTGCTTATATGCAGATTTGGGGTGCTTTTGATCTCATCTAGCTCACCAGCAAGGGCAAGACTGAGTCTAGCTCCTGTGTGCATGGAAATGCTAACGACTTTGGAGATTGAGAATTCTCTATATTTTCTCAATTGCCAAAAATAATATATGAAGTGAAAAGTGAATGTAGCGAACGTAAGCATGCACCCAGAGAGAAATCTGTCAGCTTCCAACAGGAGAGGACACACACCAGAGGCAGTATGAACTTGAACTGACTGTGGGTAGTCTGATTCCTACCACTCCAATGAAAGACACAAGAATGGAGCACTGCTAGGAAGGCCACCAGAGGACATTAGGGTCCCTTGCTGAAGGGGACACACCTTACCCATGAACTCATTGTAGGGCCCTAATGTCACCTCTTGAGGCAGTCCCCACAGCTCTCCCACGGTAAAAGATGGGGCGGACATTTAATAGAACAGCAAACAGTAGATCAAGTAGAGGAGAGTGAACCCCAACCATCTGTACCTGGCCAACGGCAGCAAAGCTGCAATTTCTTCTGCCAGGGCATCAGCAAAGTACGGCCTGTCCTCGGTGGTCCTGACTGCACTTGGCCTCTGCGCTCTATGAACAAGGAGCCTCTCACCCAGGAGTGGACTGTCACCTCCCCAGCTGATCATTTGGGGCATAGATTGTAACAGTGCAAGGTGGAAGAAGTTGAAGGAAAAAAGGACAGGTAACGTTCAGCCATCTAGCCAGAGGTACACATTCAACCCAGCTTCAGGCCAAGCTGGCTCCTTCTCAAAGGGCAAGAAGGCTTTTGCTCAAGGCCCGAGGCTTTAGTGACAAAGAATCTAAAGGCTTAGAAATGATCCCTGCTTGTCAAAGTCAGGGATGGGGCTGCCTCAGCCTTTGAAGATTTTGATTTATTGCCTGGCAATTTAAGAACAGGTGTATTTGGTATGAGTCACTCAACTCTGCTCCTGAAGGAAGGAGAAGTGAGGTGGCAATGGATTGCAGGGCACGGCTTTTCTTCCCTTCTCTTCCCACACCATCCCAAGCCTGCTCCTAGAAGCTCCTGGGACTCAGAAGAAATCATTTCCTGGACTCTGCCCTCATCCACACCCTTGTAAACATCAGTAGCATATCTACTTAGGTAGGAAGAAAGGGAACTGTAGATGCAAGAAGGCAAAAGCAACCTGAGAGCCTTGCTGTTAACTCCACGAGGCCTTTATTCTATTACATCAAGTATAGGGTGGAGGTTTCTGAGCTGTCTTTATGAGCAAGCTCTTGTTCTCTCTCGAAATCCTAATGAGACAGCGCCTTGGGCCATCTCCTCTCTGAGTTCCTCAGAAAGACTGAGCCTGGTCTTCCTGCTTTCTCCCGTTGCAAACCTTCTTGCCATTTGGGTGATAAGAGAGTCAGTAAGGCCAGGCAGCCCACATATCTTTCTCTCCAAATCCAGACAGCTGGCATGCTGGCGTGTATAAGGAGGCAAGGAGAGGTTCTCCAGACCAAGGCAACAAAGCTACAACTATAAGAAGCTGTGGTGTCCTTTCTGCCACAAGGTTGGCCAGAGATCCTTTTCAATAGACTGTCACTAGAGGGCCTGCCAGACACCATCCCTGAACATAGATAAATCCTAGAGCCAACGTCAACAATGCGTAGAAGTAACCATGGAAAAGCTGCCACGGATACTGCTACAATAAATGGAGATAAGGAGGCTATAAACAAATCCATCATCAGAGATGATGCAATGAAATGCAGATGGGTCTATGTATGCGGGAAATCAAACCTCCAACTAATGGTGCACACAACATGTTGCTAGAGGGAAACTGACCTTGGGAAAAGCAGGAAAGGAAAAGAAGAAATATGTTTATTAAATCATTGCTAAGAACAGAGGCTAAAGCAAGAGCTTGAAAATCTGAAGTTAAGCTTTAGAAGATACAAAGAAAAACAGAGCTCTTTTTTGAATAGAGAATTGGGAACTGTGTACAGATCCTCCTCAACATACAATGGGGTTATATCCCAATAAATCCAATATAAATTGAAAATATCACAAATCAAAATGCATTTAATACATCCAGCCTACTGAGCATCATAGCTTATTGCCCTAAACTACCTTGAATGTGTACAGAACAGTTACATTAGCCTACAGTTGGGCTAAGTCATCTAACACAAAGCCTATGTTATAATAAAGTGTTGAATAGCTCATGGCATTTATTGAATACTGTACTGGAAGTGAAAAACAGCATGGTTGTAGGGGACCTTGTATAGTTTCTACTGAATGCATATCACTTTCACACCACTGTACGGTCAAAAAATCATAAATGTATGTGTGTTGGGGGCAAGGGTGAGGATGCAATGAAAGACTAGGTTCCTCAATAAGAACTCGTGGACACAAGAAGGGGAACATCACACACTGGGGCCTGTAGTGGGGTGGGGGGATAGAGGAAGGAAAGCAGGGGGTGAGGGGATGGGGAAAGATAGCATTAGGAGAAATACCTAATGTAGATGATGGGGTGATAGACACAGCAAACCACCATGGCATGTGTATATCTATGTAACAAACCTGCATGTTCTGCATATGTACCCCAGAACTTAAAATATAATAATAATAATAAAAGAAAGACTAGGTTCCTTACTCTTTCTCCATGAATGCAGCAAAGAGTAGCAATTCAGACTGCATTTCTGGAGTCAGAATGCCTAGGTTTGAGTTTATGTCCCTCCACTTAAATCTGGGGTAAATTTCTTAATTTCTCAGCCTCAGAACACTCACATGTAAAATAGGGGTAAAAACAGAAGCTATCAAATAGGAGTGTCACTGACAAGATTAAATGAGGTTGCCAGTAGCCAGGTAAAGTACTTACTACAGTGTCTGGCACACACAGCATATATACGCACAGTATGTACTCAAGAGTATGTACACACAAACAATGTGCACTTACAATATGCAGCTTAACTAAAAGAATCAGCATAAAAACGTTTTAAATGTCCCCAAAACATAGGCTGTAGGATTCTTTTCTGCACACAGGTGGGCCATTTAATCAAGGACAGGAGACTTCAAAGCTACTTAGGAATCTTGGTGAATCATGATCCAGCAATTCCATCTGTGGGTATCTATCTCCCCAGGAGAACTGGAAGCAGGGTCTTGAGAGGTATGTGAACAATGCTCAAATTCACCATTGCCAAGCAATGGAAGCAATCCAAGGTGTCCATCGACAGATGGAAAGATAGAAAAATACAGTATAACCATATAGTGGAATAGTATTCAGCCTTTGAAAGGAAGGAAATCCTGACACATGCTACAACATGGATAAGCCTTGAGGACATTCTTGTATAGTCTCACTTACTTGAGGTTCATAGAGCAGTCAAATTTATAGACACAGAAAGCAGAATGGTGGTTGCCAGTAGCTGGGGGTATGGGGAAATGGGAGTTGTTGTTTAATGGGTACAGAGTATTAGGGGATTTTGTTTGTTTGAGACAGATTCTCACTCTGTTGCCCAGACTGGAGTGCTGTGGCACGATCTTGGCTCACTGCAACCTCCACCCCCGCCGGGTTCAAGCAATTCTCTTGCCTCAGCCTCCCCAATAGCTAGGATTACAGGCACGCACCACCACACCTAATTTTTGTATTTTTACTAGAGATGGGGTTTCGCTATGTTAGCCAGGCTGGTCTCAAATTCCTAACCTCAAGTGATCTGTCCGCCTCGGCCTCCCAAAGTGCTAGGATTAAAGGCGTGAACCACCGCGCCTGGCAGAGTGTCAGTTTTGCAAGATGAAAGTTCTGAAGCTGGATGGGGCTGATAGATGTGGAATAATGTACTTAGTGCTACTGAACTCCACACTTAAAGATGGCTAAAGTGCTAAATGTATTTTGCCACAAGTAATTTCTTTAAAAAAAACTTGCAATGGTAAAAAAAAAAAATTTAATTAAAAAAAAAAAAAACAAAGAATCTCAGTGAATCATACAATCATAAAGTCTCCTTCAAATGGAGATTAATGGTCATTGATCTCTGGATTCTCCCTGTACTGGAGACCCCTTCTCTTACGACATCCCAAAGTCAAACCCTGAAGAATAAGGAACTGTCTATAAAGATTTAGGTTAAGGTCTGTGTAATGACAAACTCCATCAATGAGAGTCAGCAAATTCCTTTCTGTCCCATTGGTGAATTCTTTCACTGGTGTCTAAAACTGGCTCCATTTCCTGTGCACAGTCTAGGAATCAAGAATGAAAGAATTCACCAAGCCCCAAGAGCTAGAAAGGAAGGCTCTGAGATCAATCACCTGTATGAGAAAACAGGAGGAGACTCTTGTCTCCAGCGTTCTTCTCCTGTGCTTTTGAGAACAGGGGTGCAGGCCTGCTGACCCTTCTGAGTTCCTCCAGGTATAGACTTCCTCCTGGGAGACAGGAAATGCAGCACCCACATCTGTGGAGCACCCATCCTGGGAGGACACTTTCTAAACTGGGAGGGTAACAGGGCAAAGAGCACATTCAATGAGAATGTGTTTGCTTCACCAGAGCCTATCTCAGGCCATAGTAAATTTATCATTTTATTACTTGGAATTTCTTTCTCACCAGTGAGTCTCCTTTGAGGCAGGGTGGTTCAAAGCTGAGGTCTGGGGTCATATGGATCCAGGCAAAATCTCTCCTGGCACCAGTTTCCTCATCTAGAAAATGTGGATGACAGCATTACCTGTTTCTTGGGGTTGCGGTGAAAAGTCCGCAGGATGATTTGCAAGGCAGGCTTAGCACAGTGCCTGATGCATGGCAAATGTTAGCCATTGTAATTTATTATCCCCACCACAGAGCTTTGGAACAGATTTTATGATCTTCCTAGTATCAAGAAGAAAGGGTCATCCAGAGACGAAAGTGACTTGGTTAACGTAATACAGTCCCTTTATGTCATCCCCTCTGCCAGATCTATTTTTTCTGGTCTGCTTAGAAAGACAAGAGCCCTCCTGACCCAGTGAGGCAGTTGCAGAGGGCTCTGCAGCTAGGCAGGGGTAACCACAAGCTCTGGTTTCCAGGTAAACCAGGATGCTGCCTTCAGGTTAGCTGCTGGCATCCCCATCCTAGGTTCGTACCAAAGCATAAGTGAAAGTCTGTCCCCTGCTCTTCCATTCGACTCGACAGGAGCTTTCATCTGCTCTGCCTTCTGGGAGCGTGTGTCGGTCTCGGAGTCTGGCACTGAAGCAGGTGCGGGCATATTTTAAGCTCCAGCAAATAACTTTAATTGAGCTCTCCTTAGACATATGAACCCACAGAGTGATTTTTTTCTCTCTTCTAATAAAAAAAGACCCACAACAAACCAGATGGGTCTCAGTCCCTCCCCGACACCCCCTCCCCACTCTTCAGGCTCCCCTAATAAATCTCTTAACTCTAAAGAAATTACCTTCCTTGAAGTGGGTATGTTATTTGGTTGCGTGACTGTATCCAAGCCGCCTCTGCAGGCCAGAATGTGGGTCAGAAGGATGCAGCCTGCCAAAATGAGGCCTGCTAGTTCTGGCCAGGTTGGTGCTTGCCTTATTCCTTGTCTAGAACTTTCTTTCACCCCTGACTTCCCTGTGCCTGCTCCCGTCATGCTGGGCCACTCACTGCTGCTATTCCTCTCCCTCTCTTCTTGTTCTTGAATCTGCAACCTCCACTTTATTTGTTTGTTTGTTTGTTTGTTTATTGAGACAGGATCTTGCTCTCTCACCCAGGCTGGAGTGCAGTGGCACGATCATAGCTCACTGCAGTTTTGAAGTCCTGGGCTCAAGCGACACTCCCACTTCAGACTCTGAATAACTAAAACTGCAGGTACACACCACCATACCTGTCTAATATTTGTAATGTTTTTTGTTTAAAAAAAAGGGGGGGGTCTAACTATGTTACCTAGGCTGGTCTTGAACTCCTGGGCTCAAGTGATTCTCCTGCCTCAGCCTCCCAAAGTGCTGCGATTACAGGCGTGAGCCACCGCGCCCAGCAAGCTCCACTGTTGGCAGTTTCACCTCAACAAAAATTCCCATCTTGGAGCGGACCTTCCAACACACCTGGCTAATGTGGAAAAATCTAGATGGAATTCCTTCCACCAAAAGCCAGCTTAGCTCCTTGGCGGCGTGTCCAGAAAGAGTGATGAAAAAAAGCCAACACCTCCTGTCACCACAATAAAGTGCATCATGGGCAATAGAGTTCAGTCTCACTGTGCAGACCCGTGTTGCCTTTAATGCCCTGTAGACCTGTGTTCTCTTTAATGCCCGGTTCGAAGGTGGCAGCGAGAACAACAGGGAAACACAACAACATGAATGGATTCCAGACCCCGCCCCCGAAAAAAAGACCTCAAGAATTGCCCAGGGCAAGAGCCAAGCACCGTACTCTGGTTCTGATTTATGAGCGCTGAATTATGGGTAGGGGGGCCCAGAAGGAGTCGTTTACAACAGAAATTATTGCAGGCAAATGTTGGTTGGTATTTTAAATCACTCACTAATATTGATAGGTTAATGCCTGTCACACTTGCTTAAGGGTCATGCAGAAGAAAAAAAAAAAAAAAACCTTTATCTTTGGTTTGTTACCAGCTAAGTATAATGATAGATACACCTTTGTGTGTGTGTGTGTGTGTGTGTGTATGTGTGTGTGTGTGTGTGTGTTTTTCCTCGAGCTAAGCCTGCTGTATTATTTATGGTTTTCTAAGTTACTGGCTATAGCCTGCATCTGGATTTTAAAAGGTTGATTTGCAAAAAAAACAAAAATAAGGCACCCGTCTATGGAGGCTGGTGGGAATCTGCTCTGCAGCTCATGGCAGCCCCTCCAAGAACCCCGGGCTGCCAGGCCAGATGGTCAGGGCGCATTGTTCCCCTTTCGGTGATACTCCTGCTGTGGCAAATAAAGTTAAATCAAAAGGTTAGGGCTCTGCAAGGGGGTGGCAGAGCTGGCTCCAGATGACAAGGGCCAAGGATCCTGGGCAGAGAGTGGGGACGGCGCGGCTGTTCCCCGGAATGTAAACAGAAGAGCTAGGCTGCAAAAATCAGCAGAGAGGAGTATGCTGACCTGAAGAGGGGCTTTCCAGGCCTCACGTCAGACAGGCTGTCCCTGATGACAGCAATCATGGATCCATAAGGTCCCCTCCTTTGCAGAGCCCAAGGGAGCCAAAAATTACAACCTTGGTCCACCCATGACCAGGGATTGAGGGAGGCACTGTCCCTTGCCTTGGGTCTGAGATGGGAAGAGACACCTCTGACTTACCCCAGGAAACAGCACCTTCCTTTGAGGGTGGCTTTGGTGCTAGATTTTGGAGGGGGATGAGTGTGGTTTGGGAGGATCAAATGACCCCCTCCTGTCATCAGTGAAAGCAAAGTTTAGAATCTGGGTGGGCAGCATAGGATTACTCCTAATGGGCACGTAACGGCTCTTAAGCCTGGTGCAAAATCCCTGGATTATTTCACAGACAGTCACAGCAAAAAAAGGATTTAAGAGACTATGGAAACCCCTGCCTCATTTTACAGACCAACACGAAGGAGGCCAGAGAGGCAAAGTGATTTGCTGCGGGTCACACAGGAAGACGACGAAGCGCGGACCCACGCCCAGTGTTCCCAGGCACTGTGCCCCACACTCAAAGTATACGTAGGGGTGACAGGGGCTGAGTGGGCCACGCTGTGTAAAATCACAGGCAATACAAGCTGTGTTCCAAAGACCAGGGGAGATGATATTTCATACGAAAACAAGCAGGTACAATATGCAATACGATGCAGTTTGGCATTGTTTTTTAAATCACCTTTTCCATAAATCATGTTTGAACTTGCCTTACATTTCAAAATAAGCCCCTCTTTCCCCAACTCCTACCCACCCTTATCCCACTCCAAGGATGGGAGTTTTTGGTTTCCTCTGCAGGCTCTGCCCTGGGCTCTAGCTGGACTGCAGTTTTGTGTTCCTTTTTCACTGAGTTTCCAAAGCACAGTATTTACCCAGGAGGCCTGCAGTTTCCAGGGTATGGAACACAATTAGGCAGCCTGCAAAATGTTTGTTATTTACCTGAGAGAACCAGGCTGCCGTTAGGTGCCAATTGGTCTCTCAGGTAAACATGAACTTGGGCAGACTGAAAAACTAAAAATAAAAACTTAGCATTAAGATATGTATTTAGGGATTTTTACACGCTGATTCCATCCTTTCAGCTAAGTACCTTTCTTTCCTCCGCCTGCCTTCAGTCCCCTAAACAGAATACTACTGAAGCCATTTCAGTGCCTTTGATCCTGTTCTAATCCAGATCGTATTTACAGGGCAGATCTTTTGTCTCCTACCACACTGGACTGGCTAGAATGCACAATTAAGCAGTATTTTTGACTTCCCTTTGAAGATTTACTTAGGAGGAGGTGGTATTGCCAAAGGTGTGCAAAATCAGTGATGAAACAAATTTAACTTTTTAAAACGCAAGCTACATTTTAAGGTAGCTTTAAATTTAATAAAGTCAATTTTAAAGAAAATAACTCTCAAATCACATTTCCATCCTCAAATCTGTCTGCTTTGTTAGATTGTTTCCCCCCTTGAAGCTAGTCAGTTTTTCTTTTGTTTTGTTTTTATTTTTATTTTTCTGAGACAGGGTCACACTCTGTTGCCCAAGCGGAATGCAGTGACATGATCATGACTCACTGCAGCCTCCACTTCCTGGGGTCAAGCGATCTTCCCACCTCAGCCTCCCCAGTAGCTGAGACAACCAGTATGCACCACCACAAATGGCTAATCTTTGTATTTTTTATAAAGAGGGGGTGTCACTATGGTGCCCTGGCTGGTCTCAAACTCCTGCGTGCAAGCAATCAGCACACCTCAGCCTCCTGAAGTGCTGGGATCACAGGTGTGAGCCACTACACCCAGCCTAAGCTTTGCATTTCTATTAGAAAACTCATAGGGCTCTCTGCTCATTTCCAGAGAATGTGAGGTCTGAGCACCACATCTCTGAGAATTCCAAATGGAAACAACTCAAAAGATTGTACAATTCTTACCAAACATGCACATTATAGAGAAGGAAGAGGTAGGTGAGATCATGGTGTCTAACTCTGATTTGACGGATGAGCTCTCTAAGCTCTGAGGGGAAGTGACATGGATCACAGCTGGAGTGGGCAAAAGCAGACCAGGCTCCAGGACCCAAGACTCCTCACCTAGTGCTCTTGCCAGCATCTCCCACTGACTTCCTATCATCCCACTGCTGCTCTGAGCCACCAGTGACTTCATCCTGTAGGCCTGACCATCCGCAGAAAGAGTAAGTGAGAGATTTCATCCAAGTACAATGTATCTCCTTGTGCTGACTAGAGCTGAAACAATTGCTGGAGAATTATTCCAGGTATCACCGTGCAAACGCCCATCCTTTTACCTGATTGAGAAAAGCTGATTTGGATATCAGTTAGTGTCTAGAGCCAGAAAACCTGGTAAAATCATAGTTTGAACTTTCAATGTGGTGTGGACTAAACAAACTGAGTTAGAATTTTGCTCTTCAATTAAGTGGTTTAAAACATATTATAGTTAGTATTTTAAAAAATATTTCTGACAATATACAAATATAGTAGCAATAAAGACACTAGAACTTGGACTGCTAGATAATTATGAGCCCCTCCTTTCTTTCCTGCCAAACTCCCCCTGCCCCCCATCCTACTCTATCCAAAAAAAATAGTTTTCCAAGAACTGCATTTTTCTGACATCCTGTGCATTTTGAGATCCGGGGAGACTTCCCATTTTCCACACTCAGCACTTTGAGGGCCATCGGGGTCAAGGCACCAGTATTCCCAGCAGATCCCTGGTAGCTCATCCAGAACAATCAAGCTACCGGCTGCCCCACCCCTCTTATTACTAAGCTGACATCAATTTCTCAAATAAGCATTACCTTGGCAGTGGTGGTGTTTTCTACCAGAGACACAAAGCAAAAAGATTAATCAGAGACCACAAAGTTAAAGTAGTTGCAGCCTCGGCTTGAAATCCCATTCCTAAAACACCATACACCCAAGTCAGAAAAAATAAAATGAAACTTCAAATCATGGCCTCAGAAGCTTCTGTTAACACAGGAACTACTGCGCTGAAAATCACATCCTCTGCTCAGCCCTGCAAGCAGGGACTACAGGGGAAAATGAAAGAAACGATACATGTTTCAAATTTTACAGCAGTTTACATCATGCAAAACTGAAAAGGCCTTGGAGGTTTCATTCTCGATGAAGTTTAGTCGGTACAGAAACAACGGCCTTAGTAAAGCACACCACAGGCACATAATACAATGTAGACAAACCCTGAAAGCAGTATCAGATTCCTTATCGCATCTTTCTGATAAAATTCAGATGCATATTTTTCCAGGTTAAACAGTTCGACAGGGTTAAGTAGACATCTAAGCCTCTGTAAGTTGAATAATGTGCTTTGCAGGCTATTAATATGCTGATCATATATAATGGCTTTATTAAATGAAATATTTGAAATGTAGAGAGCCTGATTTCATTTTCCGTTTTAAAAACTGTGCTGTAAGAAATATTTTTATATAAATAAGATTCTAAGAGTCTTTCATCTTTTGCTTGCCTAACCTAAACCTGCAGGATTATGTTAAATGAGTGTTATGTTCCCAAGCAACATTTTTCAAAGTTTTATTTTCATTTCTACAGTAACTCTACAGTACTCTGAGTGGTAAAAACTGACACAGTGCACACAATTACTGGGGAGGGTTAATAGGCAGAAAATTATCCCAGAATCTGAAAATTCTGTTTCAGCAAAGCTGGCAACTGGTGATTTCAGATTTGAATTTGCACAGCTGCCAAAGAAAAGTCAAAAATTACATCTAAAGGATGAACAGCTGTGGTCAAAACTATGCTGCAGTCTTAATCTTTATGAACTTCTTCGATAGGATTCAAACCAATGCCAGAAACATCCACAGAAATCCCTTCTGCAGAGTCAGAGTTACCCATGTTCTTAGTTTCGGGTCTTCTTTAAAATAAAATAATAATAACTTTAATTACTATGAAAACTCTCCGCCAATGAAAATTTAAAATTCAACTCTCTTGCATCACGCTTTTTATGAAGATGAATTGTAATGTCTTCATCGCTTTTCATGGATGTGGCTAGAATTATTAAATTATTGTTGAATCTAGGTCTTGAAGCCACTTGCAGGCTTTTTCCATGTTTTTTCACATGCTGTAATGGAGATCCGTAAAATTCTGCCAATTTAGAAACAGGTCCAATAGATGGTTATTAAGCGCTGCTCAACTGTTAAGCTTTCTAACTTCCATAATATTTTGTAGCCCCCTATAGAACCCGAACTACCATCCACCGTCTTTAGAGTCACTCGTAACATTCTGGGCAAATCCTTAGGAAAATGACACAGAACTGGGGTGAGCTGCCAAGATACAATATATATCGGCTGAAAACTAATAATATTTGGAAACGATTTCCTGTATTTCTTCTTATTTGTTAATCTGATATAGTTTCCAGGGTTTGCAATGCTCATGTCTTTTGTATTCTAAAGAGATGAGGGGGTTTCTGAAAACAAAACAAAACAAAAAAGGTCAACTTTTTACTCTAGCCCGAGTCTCACTTAATGCGGAAGTTCTTTTAAACCTTCTAAGTAAACATAAATGTGTATACTTTAGGGTTGTTTGTGCTGGAAGAAGAAAAAAAATAAAGATTGGCTTTTTCCCGGTAAATACGGACTCTTAAGCCTCTAAATGATTTGCCAAACTGAATCGGATAATAAAGGTTTAAACTTTGCCACTTTGGGGTTAATGTGAAAGGCTTGTCAACATCAGACTGTTTAGACATTAAAAGGAACGCGCTGTGCACCTCCTTTTAAACTCCATGTTCTCTTGAGTTGCAGCTCCCAGTGAATTTACCCAGCTGTAAGTGATTCCAGATGTGCAGCAGTGACAAGCTTCAGTCTCAGGGTACTTATTCATTTCACATTAAAATCTCATGTTCCCAGGTCTGAGCTGTTATCTGACTGAGATCTGATTAGGGAATACAGCAGAGGCATTTCCAAACCCAGAGCCTGCCCTCTTTCCTGGCACGGATCTCTGACTATCAGGCACCTCTGTGCAAGGGAGAGAGGTGGCTCTGGGGTGCAGTGAAGGGCAGGGCGGGGTCTCAGAGCTGTCCCCATAATACATGCACATCGCATGCCCCCCATGGGTCAGGTACTAGGACCAAGTGCTTTCCCATAGACTATCTCATTTAATCCTGGACAGAACAGTAGACACTTACGGCTATCTCATTTAATCCTGGACAGAGCAGCAGACACTTCAGCCCAGCCGAACCCAATTCCTCTATCAAACATGAGCTTCCTTCCCCCAGTTAAGTGGGGTTGGGCCTGTGATTTTGTACATTTTCTACACAGCACCCCACATGCAGAGGGGTTCTTGATAAATGCATGAGGAGTGAGGATTGATTTGCCAAGCCACAAAACCCTCGATTTTCTCTCTTGCTCCCAGCTATGTTCAGACCACGATAGAAGAAGGCAAGTAAAATATCAAGAGGAAGAGGAAGAAGAAAAGAAAGGAAGCCAGGAGCATGAAGAAAACACCTTCTTCAAGCAAGCTAGTTACACCTTTGTTCCCAGGCAAGGCAGTGGCGGTCCTCTCTGACCCCTGGCAGGAACAGGGTTCATTCCAAGTCAGCTTTGACTTCCCTGCCTGAAGCGCAGATGTACAAATGCTATTGGCTGACAGTTTCTTCCATGACACATGTCAAAGCCACATTTCTCTGGCTACAGAAATACAAGGTGAGTTGGGGACTGCAGACAGAGACTAAAGATAACACAGAGTACCTGAGGGAAGAATGCAACCTCCGTGATGCCCACAGGAGGGGGAACGTTAGGGATCATTATTATTTCATTATTTTCTCCTCTAGCTGGACTTCCGGCTTCATCTGGGTTTTACTGTAATTTTTTTTTTCTTGGTCCCATCCCGTTGTCACATTGAAGAGGGAGATAGCGCCATGAACCCCCAGCTGATCAACTGTGGTCACAGGCTGCTGGGCAGCCCCAGAGCCCGTCAGAAGCTCCTGTCACTGAACCCTTGTCACACTGGAAGCCCCAGAAAACATGCACTGAAAACTGCAGCCCCCTCCCATGTGCTCCATCTCCCCAAAGAGGAACAAGAAAGAATCACTCAAACCCCAGATTCAAAATACTGAGGATTAAAAAGTCAGGGAAGCCCCAGGCCCGCCTGGAGGGGGCTCGCATGGGGGGAAACGTTCACATGGAGGGAGAGCAGTGGCATTTGGTTTGATGGTGGGCAGATTTTCTTTTACGACTGCTAAACGCCTGCCTTTCTCCCCAAGCAATTATAGTGCTGTTTCCCATCAAGATGGCTGTTAGCAGCGGATCTCCAAGTTGCTGCAAATAAATCAGGAATGCTATTGGCAGCTGGCTAGAAGAGCGGCCAAGATGGTCATCGTGGTTATCCCACGATGGCGATCAGAGGCATCACAGAAATGGTCCAAACCAAGCTGTCTCTGGGAGCTAAAGAAAACAGGGCGCAGCCCTCCTGAGCCGCACATCAATGAAAGAGGAAAGGTGCACTTAGCCCTCTGGCTGCAGGTCCAAAATTGGAGCACACCTAGGAGATGTGACCGCCACCCTCACCCCGGCCATGGCATGTGCTTTGCCCAAGGAAACATAACCAAGGTGCCTTCCTCCGGCACACGGAGTGTTATCACATGCTGTCATTGCAATTAGTCAGAAACAACACAAAGGGGCCCTTTGGTGCACAGTGGACACAATCCATGCAGTAATGAAAGCTTGTAAAGGATGATGCCAAAGATATGCCTTAAGACATGGAAGGTAAGTAACAGGTTTGATGTTAGTGGGGGCTCACAGTGCAGCTTGCAGTGGCTTCAGGCTGGAAAACGGGCTGCTCAAACCACATAGCAGCCTGAATCTTGGACATGGATGGTTCTCCAAATACCACGGCCCATCTGAACACATACCCACATGAAGGATCCACATAGAAAATGGTGGTGACATTCCTGTGTGGTTGCACAAATCTCTCTGCTGGCTCTGTCACTGTCACACCCAAAGCCCACAAAACCATCACAAGCTGCTGTGTGTCCCGCAGATGCAAAAAGCATTTCCTCCACGACAGTGTTTGGGGGTAAAAGAGAGTAAATGATTTGGGCAGGCTGCCAGGGGTATGTGGAGACCAGGTGGGCCGTGTCCTCCGAGGGAGCCGCATGCTGGGCTAAGAAACGGTCCCTGCACGGGACAGGCTCCATGTGGCAGCTGCAAACCCTCGCCCTGCCCCCGGCCCTCAAGTCACATTGTGTCATGCCACACAGCATTTGGATCAGGAGATGGCTGTGGCGTGCTGCGTAATATTTTTAAAAGCCCATTTCCCTGTTTAAGGGGGAAGCAGGTGGAACACAGGACCCCTGAAGGGCAGATACTCTGAAAGGCCCCACAGGCAATTCTCCAATAAAAGAGCGAGTGGGGCTGGCATATCTCCCAAACTTACAAATTGACCTTCTCTCTTGATCTGGGACTTAATGCCTCCAAACCAAACTAATTCCAAAAGTCACCTTCTCAACTTCTCTGCACATTTTTTTTTTAAACAAATGAAAGCTCAGGTACAGCCTCCCCTTGCAGCCCTTCTGACGTCCTTAGCCGCTCAAATTAAATCTGAATGGTTCGTCTCTTTTTATTATATGATGGGCCATATGTCACCAAAATAAAAACCCAGCTGAAATCCCAGTACAGATAAAGGGCATGAAAGGCTGTTCCGGCCACAAAATAGAGACCCTGTTTAAATCTTATTAAACAATAACACCCACCCAACCATCCCCTCCCCCTTCTAGAAAAAAATTCAGGAAGGAAATTGTGGTTAAATCATCTCATAGTTTGGCAAAAACTTCTACCTCTGAAAAATGAAAAGGAAAAAAAAAGGCTTCATTCTGTGCTGGACTCACACAGGCTAATAAAAAGCAGGACTGTATTGCTTTGCACTGTAGCTGTCAAATTCTCAGCAATGAAATACAGATCCTGACTCTCTCAGTCCCTTGAGTGCTACCCCCTCAGACCACCAAAAAACGGAACAGCGCGGGTAGGAGGGGCATCCTTTATCCTCCCCCATTCCACTGTGAGCCTTACTTGTTGCTCTGCTTTACTTCGAATTTTTCTTTCTTGACCTGAACATCTCTCTTCCTGAATAAAGTCTCCACTGTTGTTGTAAACACAGTTAAATGTGTAAGGAGGTGTGGAGGCTGCTGCTTTAAAGAACTATGATTCTTCCTTCTTTTAAAGATAGTACACAGTGACATTCAGAGAAGTCCAGACATTGCAACAACGTTAAGCATGCTGGAAAGGAAGGAAGGAAAGAAAAGAAAAAGAAAGATCAAAAAGAAAAAACATTTCCATTTCACAAGGTCCCCCAGTGGCCTCCAATGCTCCTCCTCCACCATCAAAAATTCATAAGGGGGATCAGCATTCTTTACCGAATGGATCCCAGTGGCACCATAGACCTTGTTGGGGAGAGAGGCAATAAATATCGAATTATACACCTCATGGGAAGAAAGCATTGAAGACTCGGCTTCAAGCCCTCCACATGGTCCCTGGGGGAGCTGCTCCAGACTTCAGGTCCAGCTCAGAAAGGAAATGGGTCAAGTGTGTCAATATCTAGACCGATGACCTTTGACTTGCCTAATGACACTGGGAGGCCACCACCACAAAAAAAAAAAAAAAAAAAAATATGCCAAATGCCTTGGAGGAAAGCAGTGGGGGAGCGGTATCATTGAGAACCCACGAGAAAACTGCAACCCCAGCACTGTGGTGGGGGGTGACCCCCTCACCCCCGGAGTAACTGCGCCTTGTCCTGGGGAAGAAGGTGTGACCAGCTCAGTGGTAGAAAGTCCATGAGCAGAGAACATCAGCTACCGCACAGCTTTGGATCCCAGCTCCAGGAAAGGCTCTGCTTCCACCTGAAACTTGAAGAGCATTTCTTGTTTGTCCCTCTCTCGTCCTTGCTCCTCCCTGCTGTGCCCCCCAAGCCCCCTTCCTCGCCCTCCCAGAGGACCCCTGCTTCGGTCCACCACCTTGCGCCAACCACACAGTGCGGTCTCAATGCTCTGCTGTCTTGCATCACTCCCTTTGCAGGTGCATTTTTTTCATCTCCTTGCTTCTAACTTCAAACCAGAAGGAGTGGCCTAAAGCTTGGCCAGATTCCTGCTCCCATCCCGTCTTCCCTCACCTAGCACTGTATCAAGGGCACAAAGTCAACGCTCTGTGATTCGTGGCAATTGTTGCAAAGCAAAAGGGAGCATCTGGGTTCCAAAATGAAATGGCCAGGGCAATGGGAAGTGGGAGGGAAACGCATGAACCAAAGCAGTCAGATGACATGCATCTGCATTTCCCAGTTTAAAAAATCTGTGCAAGGCCCAAGGTGGTGGCTCATGCCTGTACTCCCAGAAATACGGGAGGCTGAGGCAGGCAGATCACCTGAGGTCAGGAGATTGAGACCAGCCTGGCCAATGTGGCAAAACCCTGTCTCTACTGAAAATACAAAAATCAGCCAGGCATAGTGGCAGGCGCCTGTAATCCCAGCTGCTAGGGAGGCTGAGGCAGGAGAATCGCTTGAACCTGGGAGGCAGAGGTCGCAGTGAGCTGAGATGGCGCCACTGTACTCCAGCCTGGGTGACAGAGGGAGACTCCATCTCAAATAAGAAAAAAATCTGTACAGTTATTCATCCAGCAAAACAGTATATGGAATAGATACCCAGTTCTCCTTTCCTTAAATGGAAAGATCTAGATTTAAATTTTCAAAATAATCTGACAGTTAAATGCAAATTAAGGGTATCACAACTGGATAATAGAGTAACATTTTCTATGAACCAAAAGCTGTCTGCTAGAGTCTAACACAGCTCATGGCTACATTTGTCACAGAGGGAGGTTTCCTGTGATTTCAGCCCCTCCGATTATATATAAAGTTGACCCAATTAGAGTTTGGATTGGGATGGGCATTTTTAGTTCTCTGCACTCAGACACCTGGGCTTCAGTTCCCATTTACGCTTCAAAAACAGTTGAAGTTCTTCTTTCCCATAGTCTATTGTTCTCGACTCCACTGCCAATTCTGTGAGCTATTCCTTCAGACATTTGCTAAATGGGAAGTGGTGAGAAAACTGCCTAGAACACCCACACTGAACGGCTGATTCTCCCAGTTCCCAGAACGCTGGCTGGGTGGGACTGAGCCTGACCACTATGTCAGCTGGAGTCCACAGCACCAGCCCCAGCCAGGGATCTGTGCGTCCGCCCCCTCACCCCTTCATCCTCCTCCTCACTCCTTGCTGCTTGACCCTCCACCAAAGAGTGGTCACGGGGAGTGAAAGGTGAAACTCCGATCATTTCTAGGGGAAGAGTTTTAATGCAAGACTCCATGGGCAGGACACTGAAATGTCCTGCCCGGGGAGTCTTTCAGAAAGAAAAGGAGTTCAGAGAATTGTGTGTAGATTTCATTGGTCTTTGTTTATACCACCTTCCAAGATCATTAGGGCTTCTCTGTGGCCCCCTAACCTTTTAAGAATGGTAATATACCAGTGCTGCCTGATTTTCCCAGCACATTCTCTCCCCTCTGCCGCTGGGAGGTGGTGGAAGACAGTGTTATATTCTTTTTTTAAAGTTCAGGGTGATTTAAATTATGTGGGTTTTCAGACTATCAAACACACCATTTAATTAAACAGAAACACACAAGAGTAAAATATGCAAACATTTGTGCTCTATTATTTTATAACATATAAACATAGTATATACATGTGTGTACGTGTCAATATAGCTTTCTATAGTATTAATATGTTAAATTTATAAATTTCTATGTGGAAGGCTTGTATTTGTCAGTCAAATAGGTATAATAATCTCAATTCTCTGGTAAAAAATAAGATTCAAAGCGGTCCAAAGGCATTCTACAACTCACATAGCTAACCTGCAGCAGAACCAGGAATTACAAACGCATCTTCTCCACGTGCACGAGCATGTTCAGGACAACATGTTCACAGGTCAAAAACGGAACTCCCACATATCAAAAATAGCACAGAAATGGTTGCATACATTATGTCACAGCTACCCACCTAATGGAATAGTATTTCCCATTTAAAAAAGATGAAGAATCTATGAGAGCATGGAAAAAGTACATCATTCTATGTGAAAGTTAAAATAACCCCACAAAATCGTGTGGACTTGAACATGTGTAAAAATACGTCTGCAAAAAAAGACAGAAAGGGACACACAAAAGTGAAAGTCATGATGCTAAAGGGCTGAAAGTTACAGTGACTTTTTTTCTCCTATATTCCAATGTTTTTCTTTTGTTATTTCATTTTATAATGTAAAAGAAAATCTTAAACAGAGGTTTCCTGACTCCGGGCTCAGCGCTGCCTCCAACGAGAAAATGTCATTCATTCTCCTGCCTTCACCCCCAGCCGTCTACTGGGAACTAATTTGGGACTGGGTTGTGGGTTCCTCACACTACCCAGGAAGCTGGAATGACAGGAAAAACCAGGACTCCCAAGTTCCAACCCCAGTATTTACCCCAGCTGTCCCCAGCTTCCTCAGTGCAACCCCGGGCTCTAGCTGTATCTGGTCTCTGCTCATCAGGGGCCTCTCTGCTTATGAATTATGAAAACTCACTGGGTGTGCCCACCAGTGCATGTGGATCAGCTGACACCTGAGTGCTGAAGACATAACAAAGGACTTCCCCACTCCATATCAATGTCGATTTAAAAAAATCAAAAGCTTTGCTTTGCGAACTTTATCCTTCCATGTCGGTGGGGTGCTATTTAAAAGATACCCCAAGATAACTGTTCAATGATGGCTTCCCAAAAAATGACAAGTAAGCATTTCTTTAGTGACGGATAGTGGCATTCCCTCCACACTGGCCACCCTGCCACGTGCTGGCCTTTCTCCTCTAACAGCACATAGTTGCAGGTACCAAGGTCAAAGAGAGGAAAGCGTAAACCAAAGGATGTGTACCTTTGTGTGAATCCATGTGTACTTATGTGTAAACTAGAATCCAAATAAATTATTTCTGGAATGTGAAATTGAGAAGAAGCTGAGTCTTCCAAATTTAGGAAGATTGTAAGAATGAACCACTGTTTTATGGGAACAATATTGGCTGAATTCACGTAAATGTCAGATTAACACACGGTTGCATTAACTATATAATTAAAAGCATATGTAAATATACCCCCAAAATCCAGGTTTTACAAGGCACAGAGTCTGAGAAAAATCCATAGGATCCATTCGCCTGATTGCACCTCAGAAACCCCCAGCTTCCAGGTAATGAAATTTGGCCAGTGTTCTTTGATATCTACATTTTGGAAACAGCCCAAGGGTTTTCTCTCAGTGGAGGCCTTGAGATTTTTAGAGTGAGATCTGCACAGTTCAGATCCGCAGCTACTCTTCCTGGGTGTTCTCAAAGATTTTTATCCACCCACCTCCTGAAACTGAGAAACTTCTTTAAAAACTCAGCTTCTGAAAAAAAATAAAAATCAAAATACAATCATGGCTCTGCAATAAGCAAAGGAAAAGGTATCTTTCTTCTCTCTCCAGAAGATCTTAGGGACTATAAACTCTGCTCTTAAGGGAGACAGGGGGATTGTTTTATATTTGAAAAGTGATAAAACAGAACTGAACAAGGCATGGGCTGCAACCTAGAAGAACCCTACCAAACTGGAAATTAACCAGGATAACTCAACCCTCCAACGAGCTCTCAAAGCCCGCCGGGGCTCCACGCAGCTAGACCTCTCCTCACTTCTCTGCCAACACCAAATGTAAGAGTGCCCTTTAGAATTAGCTGGGAATTTAGCTGCTGCATTCTCTAAAACACCCAGTGGCTACATATAAAAGATACAATGCCACAGCAGATTTCCTTGCACATGATATCCACATAAAGTTTCCTCATAATAAACCCAGGTGGGAGGCCTTCAGACCACAAGGCAGAAACAATGGTCTGGGAAGTAGAGAAGTTTCCAGAGTTAACTTGGCCCTAATGACAATGCCAGGCACATACTTGAGAAGCCAGATTTCTGAACAGAAAAAAAACACTATAGTGCTGCCACTAAATGGCTGTGTGACCTTGGGTAAGTCACTTAACCTCTCTGGGTTTCAGTTTTCTCCTCTGTAAAACGAAGTGTTTGACCAGATATATAGTAAAGGTCATTCTCAAATCCCTGACATTCACCGAAAGATTTTCATGGTCCAGCCAGGAGAGGAGAAATTGAGGTGGACAGGAAGCATGGGAATCTTGCTGTTTAAACAAGTAAGTGAGGCCGGACCCAGAGGCTGACGCCTATAATCCTAACACTTTGGGAGGCTGAAACAGGAGTTTAAGACCAGCCTTGACAATACAGGGAGACCCCCATCTCTACAAAAACTACAAAAATTAGCCGGGCATGGTAGCTTGTGCCTGTAGTCCCAGCTACTGGAGAAGCTGAGGTGGGAGGATCACCTGAGCCTAGAAGGTTGAGGCTGCAGTGAGCCGTGATCACACCACTGTACTCCAGTCTAAGTGACAAAGTGAGGCTCTGTCTCAAAAAATAAAAATAAAAAAAAAGACAAAAAGGTACATGAGGTGTTGGGAAAGTTTCATGAGCTTAATGATTACATGTGACACAGCCTTAGGATATGCATTCCTTCCTTCCTCCCTCCCTCCCTCCCTCCCTTCGTTTTTCTTTCTGTTTGTTTTGCAGTGGTGCAATCTCAGCTCACTGTAACCTCTGCCTCCCAGGTTTAAGTGATTCTCCTGCCTCAGCCTCCCAAGTAGCCAGGACTACAGGTGTGTACCACCACGCCCAGCTAATTTTTATATTTTTAGTAGAGACAGGGTTTCACCATATTGGCCAGACTGCTCTTAAACTCCTGACCTCATGATCCTCCTCCCTCGGCCTCCCAAAGTGCTGGGATTACAGGTGTGAGCCACCGCGCCTGGCCTCATTTCTACAACACACATTTGTTAAGCAACTATTATATGCTGGGCATGTACAATGGTTCTTGCCTTCTTAAAGCTTATAGCTCAGATAACAGTTGTCTCTGACTCTATCACACCTCTTCTTGGATGCTTATATTTATCAGGCTGGGTCCACCTGCCTTGCCTTTGTTCACACAGTAGCCCCTACCTCGAATGCCTTTCACCTACTTAAATTCTGCCCATGTTCAACTCCCAACTCCTTCATGAGGCTTTCCTCTACTACTAATGCAATCTACTCTGATTTCTCTCTCACTGGGCTGTAGTATTTACAGAAGCATTGTTGACTGTGACATCACATGACTTTTGAATTGCTGTTAAGTGCCCCAAACTATCACCCTCCCTAGATTATAAACGCCCAAAGACAGGGGCAGTTCCATCATGTCCACCATGGCACCAAGCTCACCAGTTTCTCTGTATATACACCTTGCTTGATGTTTGACTGCGAAAATCTTGACTAAACAGTGGACTGTTAACTGGTCATTCAAGAGTTCATTTTTACGTCAAAAAGTTCATTTTTACGTCAACCTTTATTTTGTAAATCTTTTTCAATTGAATTATTCTACTTTCCTCATATGGTACACCAATAACAACAACTTTCTTTAAAAAAAAAACAACTAACTTTTGAGGGGGGATGTCACAATACTCTAAGTTTCATCAATATCACCAACAAAATCTGCTGCAATAGAAATGGGTAGAGACGGTTCCTAAGATAAAAGCTGAACTGATAAGAATAGAGTTGATTGTAAGCCAGCAGGTTTCAAGTTTTTAAGAAACTGAACTCTCTTGTTAAATAAAATCATATAAAAAGCCCATATTAAAAAGGCTTTGTGTGGACAAAGCCTCTGCCAAAGGCAAAATGGGGAGCCCAGGTCCCCACCTGGCCATCACATCCTCACCCCCATCAATTATATGATACTTTTCTGTAACCCATGAGGCTCTGCTGAGCACAACCCCAGAACTACTGGTCTAGATTTTATCCTGGAATTAAAATCATGATAATTTGCAACTTTCTCATAAAAGTAGAAGAGGAAGATAACACTAAAGAAGCAGAGGTGGGGGTAAGGAAAGAGGGAGCAACGATGGAATCTGACTTACCAAAGAGTCATATTTATTGGATAATAATCTTAGTTATAGATGATGTAGATAATATGTTGTGTATATGAACATCATAGATATAGGAGTGTTTTTAAATTAAACAGGACATGTATTGAGATTTTAACTGTGTGCTCAAACACTGCTTGGTACTATTATTTCCCCCCATTTTACAGTCGAGCAAACTGAGGCACAGAGAGGTTCAGTAGCTTGCTCAAGGTCACACAGGTGGTAAGAAGTATGGGAGCTGACTCCAGGCAGTCTCAAGAATCAATCTCTTCATCACTCTACAGCTGGCTCTCCAAGTCATTTATGCCTTCAAAACACAGCCATCATATCACCATTCATGTGCTCAACACTTTACAGATTTCTAAGAGCTTCTGTGAGTGGCATCACATCCATGCCTTTCAACAATCATGAGGAGAATTACTGCCTCGGCTTTTCAGCTGAGGAAACTGAAGCATACAAAGGTTAAGTTTTATCAAGAATAATACAATCAAACCAGAACCCAGATCTCCCAACTTCCAGGATGAATGCTTCTGCATCGTGCTACTCTGCTCTCACACAAACTGTGCAAGAACCGACCCCCATTCCAATGCACCCCAAAAGGCTTTCAATGTGATCCCTAGAAGCCCCTGCTCTCAGGGGCTTCAAGCATTCATGTGGGCTACAGGTAGAAGCTGTGTTTCTGCAGACACATAACCACACAGGTATACACTACAGTAACATACAAAACTCACCATTATCTTCACTGTCATGTCTTGAGGAGATCTACCAATTTGCTAGGTTTAATAGAGACTCTCATAATTCACTGAGTTTTTTCATAACACAGGTACATGCCAAGGACAGCTTAGTGGTGTCCAAGGGTTTTGCAAAAGATCTAATCCCTCAGGATTGCCAGTCCCTTCCAGCCTAGCACTTCTTGTGCATGGATCCATCTAGTCACTCACCGTATAGAAGGTTGAGGAGTGTAGATAGAAGGGAAATAGAGAGGGTAGAGCACACACTCCCACTCTGGGGCTCTTAACACAGTTCTGAGAGCCCTGGGCTCATCAAAGAGCTGCCCACAGAGCCACAATGACCAGAGACAAGCAGACAAACTTTGATCTTCCCAAGGCTCCATCAGCCCCTATGCCCCAGCCATTAGTGAATTCACCCTAATAATGGTGAATTCCCCATGCACATGCAGATATATTTGAGGTGATCACACATGCACATGTTTAAATGAGTTTTATAAGTCCGTGGACACAAATCTGAACATTGATACACGTACTAAGGAGCATAGTTTAATCTGCCAAAACTTATCTCTGGGGTGTTACCACATTATGCACTGGGGATGAGAAACAAGGGAACAAGGAGGCATGATCTCAGCTTCACTCAATGAATAAATCATCTGCTCATATTTATTGAATAACTTTCATGTAGCTGGCATTATGTAAATTATAGAAACAGAAAAGTAATGTGATCCAATCCAGCCAGGAATCTACAATCTAGTTGAAGAGAGAATTATAAGAATAACCTTTTCCATTTCACATAATATTTTCTATTTTCCTAAATGCTTTCTCAAGCACTATCCTCCAGCATTCACAAGACATTTGCTACTAGGCCCATTTTACAGATGAAGAAAGCTGAGGCTCAGAATTGATTTGCCCCAAGTTGCATAAAACTGAACAGTGAAGAGAAAGAACTTCTACTCAGTTCTTTAGACTCCAAATCCAAGGCTCTTTGCAAAAAACCACGTTGGTTCTGCAAAACAAGACTAATAGACGAAAACTAAACTAGCAACATTGTATCATCCAATTACATTAAATTAATTATTTGATATTCAAATATAAGGGATGGCTATAGTGTAGAGGAAAGAACACTGGACTTAGAGTCAGGTAACCCAGGCTCTATCACTCGCTGACAAAACACTCGGCTTCATACAGATGCCTTAGCCTCTTTGGGCCTCAGTGTCCTATAAAATGGGGCTAACGTTAGCTCCCCTAGAAGGATACTACAGGCATAAATACATGTGAGAATGCTTTAGAAACAGAAAAGGATGAATTAAACGTGACTCGTTAGGAGCGGGTAGTGAAGTAGCAGGAACAGGCCCCTCTCTGCAGGGTGTTGACAGGTAACAAACTCATAGGATGGGCCAATGCCACATCACAGCAACTTTCACCATCTCCCCTGCGACATCAAGGCAAGATTTTGGCTCACAATACATTGAAATCTGGGTTATAAAAATCTGTGTCATAGCAAACTTATAAAAGGGCAAGACCTCATCTAATCCACTCTAAAGATGAAAAAAGACGTGATTTATAAGGCATGTTATTTGGCATAGGCAGCTCTGATTCTTTAAACACATATCCACTTAAACAGGGGGTTTCAGAGACTACAGACATTTTACCATTTGCCCTCATATGCCGGAGGCACTTGGTAATCAAAATGATTCAGATATATGACAACGTAAATGGCTTGCAGACAACTCTCCCACATTTACAAGTAGTTTAAATTTCTGACCCAGTCCCTTTCTAGTATGCCTGCAATAGAAAGACATTGTGTATTCCATGTAAATAACAGGAAGATGGCCCACAAGGCTCCCCTTCTATAAGCTAAGTGGATTTGGCTTTCTGGATAAGAGCCATGGGTGGACTGGGCGTAGTGGCTCACGCCTGTAATCCCAGCACTTTGGGAGGCCAAGGCAAGTGGGTCACCTGAGGTCGGGAGTTTGAGACCAGCCTGACCAACATGGAGAAACCTCGTCTAAAAATACAAAATTAGCCAGGCATGGTGGCGCATGCCTGTAATCCCAGTTACTCAGGAGACTGAGGCAGGAGAATCTCTTGAACCCAGGAGGAGGAGGTTGCAGTGAGCCGAGACTGCACCATTGCACTCCAGCCTGGGCAACAAAAGCAAAACTCCATCTCAAAAAACCAAAAGAGAGCAAGCCATGGGTGGCCTTGCTCCTATGCTCACCAGTGAGTAAACATCAGAAGCAAGAGCAGCAGCCAGGCAGCCTCACCAGGAAGCCTTCCACTGAGGGCTAATGGCTTTCCTCTCCACCAATTCACTTGGCCTAGGGGTCAGCTTCAAGAGCCTAAAGCTGCACTAGGACTGGCTTGGTGGATTCAGCCCCTAGTGGCTCTCCCCTGTCATCTCCTCTTTCCAGCCCCAATAGTTTCGGTAGAAAAGGAAACCTGAGATCAGGAAGCAAGATCGAATTTGCCTGCACACAGTAGGTGTACAATGACATCTTACTGAAACTGCAGTTTACACAGCCAGTCATGTTACATAAATAAATGTCCTTATACCCCTGCGTGTATATAATAAAGAGCTATGGGTTATACACACACACAAACGCACACATATAATCGACAGATCCATTTCTCCACCATCTCCTCTAAGTTGAAAATACCCTATTTATATATGCATTGTTACATTACATAATAAGAAAGATCTGTTAAGTCGAAACTTTACAAGATTATATGTAATCTTGTTTTAACCAGAAAGCTTAAAATGAGCCATGTTGAGTATAATCCAAGAACCCTCCTCAATGTCAATCTGGGGTGAAAAATTAAAAGCCAGATTTAGCCAGCTTGGGGCCAAGCACTCATGTACAGGTTCTAAGACTGTGCTGTAAGAAAACAGCCTGTCCCTCTTATCCCAACAAACTCTACCAGCTCCAGCACAGAATGCAAGTCCTCTGTGCTTTCAAGTCAAGAAAAGGGATTGGGGCCGTCCTTAACACCACAACGGACCAGCCTGGAAATACTAAACTGACTCAGCCTATGTCTTCTTAGACACAGCTTAACAACTCTGAGTTTACAAAACTCAGCCAAACAGCATCAGGCTTCAGCATAAACTTTTGCTAACTAACTCACATAGTTCCCATATGCTATGTGATGTTGTTTGAGCCAACTCAGTACCTTATAATTATAAACACACGTCTTTCAGCTCTTCTGTGTATTCTTCCCAGGCAGAGCGGAAATATGTCACTTAAATTAGCACTTGGAGTACAGAGTGGATGCCAAATTTGGGTTAGCACAAACAGAGTAAATAAAGCAGCACCAAATTAAAATGGTAAAATAAACTTCTTTATGCTCCAGTGGAAACTGCTAAGTCCTAGCTGAATGGCAGCTAATGGATCTGGGAAAAGGATATCCCTCAAACTGTAGCTCTTGGCTTTTGAATACAGTTTTCTCATCCAAGGATCTCGAAGCAATTTCTTGCAAAACTGGAGTAGTGTGAAAAAAGAAAAAAAGAGGAGATGCTATTTCTTTTGCAAACTCTTCTGCCATCATTTTTCCTCGGCATTCTCTTCCAATAATACTGGGAAAGTTTATATTTTTATCCTTATTTAATTCATGGGAAAGGGAGAGGTTTTAGAGGAATAAATGAAGGCACATAGGTGTGAGATCACTTGGCAAAAGCCAAGGAGCAAAATATACCATGGAAATCCAATCACAATAAGTCTTGCAGAGAGAAGCCTTTCTGCCTATTCTGTCTAATCAGAACCACCACCTACTGAGTGCCCACTATGTGCCAGGAACTGATCTGGAAGCCTTTTATAAATGATCTCACTTTCTTCCCACCACAATCCTGTGAGTTGGAAATTATCACCTCCATTTTACTCACACATTCAGAAGGTATTCTGGGAACAAAGAGAGGAGGGGGCTGGAAATGGGGGCAGAAAATAAACGACTGCCAGGTGCAGTGGCTCACGCCTGTAATCCCAGCACTTTGGGAGGTTGAGGCGGGTAGATCACTTGAGGACAGGAGTTCAAGACCAGCCTGGCCAGCACGGCAAAACCCTATCTCTACTAAAAATACAAAAATTAGCCATGCGTGGTGGGGGGCACCTGTAATCCCAGCCACTTGGGAGACTGAGGCAGGAGAATTGGTTGAACCTCAGAGGCAGAGGTTGCAGTGAGCCAAGATCGCACAACTGCACTCCAGCCTGAGCGGTAGAGTGAGATTCTGTCTCAAAAAAAAAAAAAGAAAAACAAAGGCTGGGTTCAAGCAATTCTCCCACCTCTGCCTCTCGAATAGCTGGGATTACAGGCACATGCCACCATCCCTGGCTAATTTTTTGTACTTTTAATAGAGACAGGGTTTTACCACGTTGGCTAGGCTGGTCTAAAACTCCTGACCTCAGGTGATCCACAAGCCTTGGCCTCCCAAAGTGCTGGGATTACAGGCACGAACGAGCCACCATGCACAACCCCCAATATGAGGAATCTTAAAAACATTTAGCTGAGTGAAAGAAGCCTTGCAGGAAAGAATACAGTTCTGTTTGGTTCCATGTTTACAAAATTCTAGAACAGGCAAAAGTAGCTTGTAGTAGTAATAAAATACCAAAACAGTGGTTATCTCTTGAAGGGTAAGTGGGAGTAGGAATTGGTTAAGAAGAGACATTAAGGAAAATTCTGGGGTGACTGAAACATTCTCTATCTTGATGGGGTGGTTACTCAGGAGTACTCATTCATTAAAACTCATTTGATCATACACTTAAGATTTCTGCAGCTCATTGTATGAAAATTTTTACCTTAAATAAAAACAGGCTATAAACAAATCTTGAATTCTATTTAATGATCTGCATGCTGAAATAATGGAGTGTACTGATGACTGATACCTAAAACTTGCTTTGAGAGCATAAAAAAAATATTGATTGATGAATGGCTAGAGAGATAAACAGGTATGTGATAAAGTAAGTTTAGGACAATGTTAATCAAATCTGGGTGGTAGATATAGAGGTATCACTGTAAAATTTATTCAGTACTGTGTATTTCAATATCTTTGTAACAAAGTGTTGAGAAGTAGCAGAAGAACAGGGAGAAAAGACAGAATGTGAAGGAAAATAAAGAACAGGAAAACAGGAGAAGAGGGAAGGAAGATCGTGGACAGAAGTCTAAGACAGGAAGGAAGGATGCCAGAGAATAAGAATGGAAATGATGGAGGAAAATATAAAGAAAGGAAAGACTAAAGAAGAAGAAAAGTAGACAATATATGTCACAAGAAAGCAGCAAAGTCCAGGGAGATGAAGTGAAAGACAAGAAAGGAAAAAGGCAGGCTGAGCGTGGTGGCTCACACCTGTAATCCCAGCACTTTGGGAGGCCAAGGCAGGTGGATCACCTGAGATCAGGAGTTTGAGACCAGCCTGGCCAACATGGCAAAATTCCATCTCTACTAAAAATACAAAAAAATTAGCTGAGCGTGGTAGAAGGCACCTATCATCTCAGCTACTGGGGAAGCTGAGACAGGAGAATTGCTTGAACCTTGGAAGGGAAGGTTGTAGTGAGCCAAAATCACGCCACTGCACTCCAGCCTGGGCAACAGAATGAGATTGTCTCAAAAAAAAAAAAAAAAAAAAAAGAGGGAAGGAAAAAGGCAGCATATAGGCCAAGGACAGATGCAGGCCAGGAGTGGAGAAAGTCTTTTCCAAACACCAGCTCAGTGGAGCTGAACTAAGAACTGCACAACATGTCTTACGGTTGTCATGCCACCTCCATTTGGTGGTGCGCTTGGTCAGAATCTAGATTAAGAGTGTGCAGAGGATTCAAGCGTCTTTTGTATTAAAGCCACAGACCCATCAAGCCCAAAGGTAACAGAATTTCTTTAAATCAAAAATTTCGTATTTAAGGCTAGGCACGGTGGCTCACACCTGTAATGCCAGCACTTTGGGAGGCCAAGGTGGGCGAATCGCTTGAGCTCAGGAGTTTGAGACCAGCCTGGGCAACATGAAGAGACCACATCTCTACAAAAAATACAAAAATTAGCTGGGCATGGTGGCACGTGTCTGTGGTCCCAGCTACTCGGGAGGCTGAGTGGGGAGGATGGCTTGAGCACGGGGCAAAGTTGCAGTGAGCCATCGCCTCACTGCACTCCAGCCTGGGCAACAAGAGTAAGACCGTGTCTCCAAAAAAAAAGTCATACTTAGAAATTTAAAGAATATCACAGGCAAAAGGGGAGCTGTGCTGGTCAATGTGTGGGGTGGGGGGATGGGGGTCAGCTTTGTGTGCTGAGTTGATCCACCACCTTTCTCTGCCCCCACCTCCCTCAATGATATCATAATTCCAAAGTCCCTACAGACACCAAAGGCCCTAAATACACTGGGAGAGTGGAAAATCCACTGCTCTGAAAAACAGAAGATGAGGTCATTATTCTTCCACTAACTGGAGGCTTCAAGCAAGTCAATGAACTACCCAGAACCTTAGTTTTCTGCACTGTCAGCCACCCACGGGTAAGAGGTGCAAATGAGGCATCGCTGTACAAATTTTTAAGCACTTTGTAAATGCCCAGCTATTAGGACTCTTCTTCCCCGTACATTTGCCATATCTGTGAGCAGACTTCCAGTTCAAAGTGACCTTCAGCTAACAGACCCTGTGCAATCTCCCCTGGCTCTTACTACAAGACCTAGAGAGGCAATATAAAGGAAAGATGTTCATAGCAACACTGAAAATTACTTCTAATACGCATCTCAATTTCATCCACTTCTTTCCATCTGTACTGCCACCCTCCTGGTCTGAGCCATGCTAATTTCCCTTTTGGGTCTTTTTAACAGCCACCTTAACTGCTCTGCCAGTTGCATCTCTGCTACTCCCTGTCTCAAGCTACTCTCCAGTTCATTCTTCACGCGGCAACCACTGTGTGGACTGCAAGCTTGAGATGCTCTCCCAGAACACAGAGGGGAAAGACAAAGGAAAGTAATAGGAGAAGCATAAAAGAATGTAATACAGGAGCATTTTTCTGAGCTGAAGAAATGTATGCAATTTTAAATGTCCATTATGTATTTTTTAGAGAGGGGAGAAGCTCGTTATGTTCCAGGAATAATGGATGAAAACCTAAGTATCCCCAAACTTTCCTATCTCAACATTAAATGCTAGAATAAGCTGAACAATGTCTAAATAGTTAGAAAAGGGTATGACCTAAGAGGTTTATAGCCAATATTTTATAAATGAAGACCTCAGGGGAAGACTCTTAGGTATTCAAAGTGTTAGAAAACATAGCACCTGTATACCTTTCTTGACAGGATTATTAAAGATGCAATCCAACACCAGAAAAATAAAGCAAAATTAAAAGCTTAAAATGCAGTTATCATAATATGAAGAGGACTCATGAGGAACACTAAAACCAATCAAAATAGAGGTAAGCCTAATAATCAATATGACTATAAAACTTAAATATTAAACATAATGATCAAAATGGAAGATATATAAAAATTGATATGATTATATTAATCTGGATATAGTAGCCAAATTTGTTATTTAAAGAGACTAAGAAATGGCAACAGAAGAAAGAAAAGAAAAGGGATGAGGTAAGGCAAAATTTTACAAAACTATCTGTGTCAAACAGAAACAGGACTTCCACTTATGACTGACACTAATAGAAATATAGGCTAAAGAATACTTTTTGGAAAAAAATTTAAGAGTAATATTAAGAAGATATATATTCTATTCTACCATAAAGACAAATGAACATGTATGTTCACTGCAGAACTATTCATAATAGTAAAGTCACCGAATCAACTTAGATGCCCCAAAATGGTGAACTGGATAAGGAAAATGTGGTACATACATGCCACTGAATACTATGCAGACATAAAAAAGAACTAAATCATATCTTTTGCAACAATGTGCTTACAGCTGGAGGCCATTATTCTAAGTGAATTAAAACAGGAACAGAAAACCAAATACTGCATGTTCACACTTACAGTGGGAGCTAAACATTGGATATATATGGACACAAAGAAGAGAACAGCAGACACCGGGGCCTACTTGATGGTGGAGGATAGGGGAAAAAACTACCTATGGGTACTACATTCACTACCTGGGTGACAAAATAATTTATTCACCAAACCCCAGCAATATGCAATTTACCCATGTAACAAACATGCACATGTACCCTCTGAACCTAAAAGTTAGAAGGGAAAAAATTTAAATAAGTAAGTAAATAACTGGAATACAATTTCAATTCCTTGTAATGCAAGATTATCTCCTTAAAAAGAAGATATATGCATTCTAAAATATTTTAAAAGATTTAAACCAAACATCTTTATACAAAAATACAGCAGATAAAGGAAATGAAAAACAATAAAAATGGAACAAGATGACAGATTCATGACCAAAAATATCTGCTATAATAATAAATGTAAATAAGTTAAACTCTCCTATTAAAAGGGGATTGATTAAAACATTCATGTTAGATCGAAAATATGTATGCTCTTTAAAAGAACACTCAGATGCTCCATAACTCCATGAATTTATGAAAAATCACTGAATTGCACACTGAAATGGATGGATTTTATGGTATGTAAACTACACCTCAATAAACTATTTTTTAAAAACACTCGAATCAAAAATTTTAAGTAAAAAGATGTACAAGGGATGAGAAAAACAAATCCAAATTAAGCAGAGGTCACAAAACTAATAGTAGACAATGTAAAGTTAAAAGTAATAAATGCATCAACTGGTAAAAGAGCTAATTTTATATAAAAAGAGCTAACATTTATATTAACAATACATAATAATCACAAATATAAATACATTACATTAAAATATATAAATTTTAAAGTATTAGAATTCCAAAGAAAAATTGGCAGAAAAATAATTATAGCTAGAGATTTTAAAGTATTCCTTCCTCTTGCTCTTTGGCAAATAAAACAAACTAAAAAATAAACAAGGTGGGGCCAGGTGTAGTGGGTCATGCCTGTAATCCCAACAGTTTGGGAAGCCAAAGCCTGAGGATCTGAGGAGTTCAAGACCAGCCTGTGCAAGATGGCAAAACCCCATCTCTACCAAACATTGGCTGGGCATGGTGGCATGACTGTCATCCCAGCTACTGGGAAGGCTGCGGTGGAGGATGGCTTGCAGCTGGGAGGTGAAGGTTGCAGTGAGTTGAGATTGTGCCACTGCACTCTAAGGCTGGGCAGCAGCGTGAGACCCTGTCTCAAAAAATAAACCAAAAAAATAAAAAACCAAAGGTTGAAGATATAAAACACATGAATGAAAATTTTTCCCCAGAATCCCAAAAGGCAAAAATTGTTCAAACCACTTTTTCTAACCAAAATGAATAATTTAAGGTAGTCTCTTAAATTTTAAGAAATTAAATTTAAAAATCAATCACTTAAAAATCAGAACTGCAATTTGAGTACTTATTAAAAAAATGACAATCAGAAAAAAAATTAAAACTCATGAAAAATTATGGCCAAAACTGCACACAGAGGAAAATACACAGCCCAAAGTGATTTCTTTGTTTAAAAAAAAAGAAAAGAAAAACTGAAAAAAAAAAAAACTCAGAATTTGATCAAAGAGACTTAAAAGTGAAACAAACCCACGGAAAGCAGAATAATGAAACTAACAAAGATGAAAGTAGACCATAATTAAGCAGAACTGACAATAAAATTAAATAATTTAAATATAAACTAGAAAAACTTCTGCCAAGGATAAGAGGAAGGAGGGTAGGCGAGTGAGAGAATAAAAGAACACAAAGGCAATTATCTCATTAGAAATGAGAAACATTCAGAATTTAACTATAGCTAAAGGGGAGATTTTTAAACTTGTGAATACTACGTATAATGATGTGCTAATAAGTATGAAAATGTTGACTAAATCCACTATTTTTAGGAAAATAATAAATTTCAGAATAAAACTTTTTCAAGATGTTGCAATAATTTTCATAAAACTAAAAGAGTTTTACTTGGCAGCCTATGAGCAAAGATTTTGTGTTGCAAGCAAACAGAAAAAAACAAAAAGCACAGGAAGTGGTGGAGATGGATCCCCATGAAATCCTGGAGAATGCATAGCTGGAGCAGAACTTACAGGTGGTGGTGTGTGACCCACTCGCTCCTGCCCACTCTGTGCTAAAATCCACTCTATGTCATGCTATGGTTTCATTCCACTGACGTTGGTAAGTCCCAAAGACACATTCTCTCACATTATCACTATTATTCATGCAATATTTAAGAAAAAAAAAATAGGCCAGGCACCATGGCTCACGCTTGTAATCCCAGCACTTTGGGAGGCCAAGACAGGCAGATGGTTTGAGCTCAGGAATTTGAGACAAGCCTGGGCAACACTGTGAGACCCCATCTCTATAAAAAATACAAAAATAAACCAAGCATGATGGCATGCACCTGTAGTCCCAGCTACTCAGGAGGCTGAAGTGGGAGGATCACTTGAGCCCAGGAAATTGAGACTGCAGTGAACCAATATTATACCACTGCACGCTGGCTCTGGGCAACATAGCCAGATCCTGTCTCAAATACATATATATCAAACAGACCCATTCTAACTATCTCCATCTGACATGGGGTATAACAGAAAGAATACTCAAGTTGGGGGCTGGAAGCTAGAGTTCTAGAACTGTTCTACCGTTAACTATAGTTTCAATGCTATCTTGAGAAGGCAGTTTCTCTCTCTGGCCCTTAACGCATATATAAGGCTCAATTAGACTATACTGCAATCCCATACAACCAGTTTCCAAACAACTCTGAGAAAAAGAACAGCAATGTTGGTTCCAATAGCAGTTTCCTGTGCATAAAACTGGGTAAAAAAAAAACTAATTTTAGAATAATGAAAAGAGCTAACATTCATATTAATAATATACAGTAATCATAAATATTAATCAAAATATATACATTTTTAAAGTATTAGAATTTCAAAGATAAGTTGGCAGAAAAATAATTATATTTAGAGATTTTTTATTTATCCCTCTTGCTCTTTGGCAAACAAAAGGTACTAAAAAATAAAGTTTTTTATTTAATGGACTAAAAAATAAAGTTTTTATTTAAAAAATAAAAAAAAAAATAGAGAAGATGTGAATAACAATAATGAAATTGGTTTTTTAGACCTCTGTAGGCCTTCTTCCCCATCCCTCCTAGCTGCCATCACCAACCCTTGGTCATGGCACACCTACTCTACAAAATAAGAGCAAGACATAATTCTTCTCGCAAGCTCACAATGCCATGAAGGAAAGATGACTTACAGTGTCAGGCAGTGGGAGGGAAAACAAGAGAAGTGACCAGATGGGTGGTTCAGGCAATAGGTTGGAAGGAAACAGACAAGGATATCAGTGTCAGAAGAAGAGAGAAACTGACAGCACAGAAGAATCAAACTCAATCTTCCTCGCACTATTTCATGCCAAAGAAGAAGAAGGAATGTCCTACTCTGAAAGAGACATGAGCCGAGCCGTAGAAAGAAAGATGAAGGAAGTGCATTGCAGGTGGTTTTGTTAGGGCAAAACGGCTGTACTTTGAACAATCTCCACATGGTGATTCAGAGGGATCCTTCCATGTAAACTCCAGTGGTGACGTTCTACTTTCTTCCCATTTATTTGTAGTACTTTCTGGGTTGTGTTTCAGAGTGTCATTTAATGTCATTTTATGACTCCCTGGTTGTAAGTGTCTGAGTATTACCAGGGCTTAGAGATTTACAGCCTATTTTAAACTCAGATAATGATGTTTAATTTGTTATTGGCTGTGTAAAGGTTAACAAAGAAATAACTCAAATTATCATCTCAGGGATAACACATTACAAGAGGGCAATTAAGCACACTACCTGGCATTACACAAAAGATTGATATCTCGTTACAAGAGCACAGATGAGTTCAGATTTCGCAATACAGGAAATACACTCGTCACCACCGTCTCTTTGAATAAACAAATGTCAGGTCCCACTTGCCAGCGCCACTGAGTAACTAGTAGGGAAAGAAAAAACTTTTCCAGAAAAGGAAAAGATTGACACATGGCCAATTCCTTGTAGAGGAGCTAGAGAAGAACGAGAGAAACTCAGGATCCTAGAGAAAATTAGGTTGATGTTACTGAAGTGAAAGATTGGGTTCCATCTTAGTTATAAACAAGCTTAGAGCAAAACGGACATGTACCCCACAGGCCCTTGAGAAGATAAAACAAAGTAAATAAAAGCATCGGAGCCAAATTGTTACTGTCTCTGAAATGGAAAATGAAAAACAATCTATTGCCACTATCACTTTTGTCTGTTTTCTTCTCCTCAAGACACATATTCATGATGATTTGGTTCGCATTCTGTGGATTTGGGGGCCAGTGAAAATATAAATAAATAATAGTTTTTAAAACTCATCAGATAAAGATGTATTTGAATTTTCCAGCTGCCTCTTTCTGGAGTCATTTGTTAATGTAGCATGTCTCATGTAAATTCTCATCTGATGAATGCCACGTTTACCTCCCTCAGAGAAAACTTGCAGTTATTTTTTTCCTATACTCATTTTCTATCCCTTTTCTTTTCTTCCCTATGCAGTCTTGGTCTCTCTACATCTGGGTTTTTAATTTCCTCCTGCATTTCCCTACATTGCTTCTGCTTTTTTTCACGTTCTTACTCTGGATCTTAGCATTCCTCCCTCTTTTTTTCTTGGCTTTGCCTCCCATCTTCCCAAATCTTCCCCCAGTGTCCACACACGCCCCCTCCTGTGAAATTCTTCCCCTCCATTCTCTCTTTCTATGGTCATGTGCAATCTGTCCACTCAGCTCTTCTGTTTAGTTTTTCTGTCATCACATTTCAGCAGTTCTCTATTTCCTCATCGTTTTCTTTGCGGCCCACCTTCTACTAAATTTCTCCAGTACAGCTGTGTAGCTCAAAATCCTTCTCTGCTTGGACCAAGACATCGAAAGTCTCTGAAATGGATCTTGCCCCGGTCCATGGGACCTCAGAACTCAGTGCAGTAGCACCAGCAACTCAAGGGACCTGACTACCCTGGCAGAAAACTCCTAAGCAGCCAGAAACTCATAACAGCAGTCCATGGAAATTGTAGAAATCACGATTTTATTGGAGTCCTAGAACTTCCTAAGTTACAGTTAAATAAGAGTGTGGCATTTGAGTCCTTACTCCCAAATCCTCCTTCCACAGGGGAATTGGGACAGGCCCAGCCTTCTGTTTGGCTTTCTCTTGTCAAGGGGAAATGTGTCTGTCTGTCACTGGGCACCACAGTCTGGCTTGCTCAATTACAAAGCAATGCCGTAGCGACACCATCATCATCAATACTGCCAAGTGGCCTTTATGAAGCTCAAACATATCGTGGGTCCAGTGGTGAATCCTGGGGAAGATGGAGATGACATGGTCCATGTTGTCTCTGCACTTACAGCCTGGAAACCACCAGCAGCAGCCATGATCACCAGTACTGAGGCCATATTGCATGAGAAAAAATAAGACAAATTCAATAACTAGACCCTGTTGACACAAAAATAAACCCATTATTCATTTGTTCCTTTAATCAACTGGCTGCATCTTGGTTCTGTAACCCCTAATAAATGGAATTGTGAGTATTTCATAAGGATGTGTACATCCTCGCAAGTCGTGAATGTCACACGAGGGAGCCGAGCCTAGACAACACTGTCATATGGAAGCACCTGGGATCAGGGATAACGCATTAGTTAAGCAAACTAACCTTGAGCCTTTGGAACTGAAATATCAACAAAAGGATAAAATAAATTTGTAAATTGTTCTTCCCTGTGGACATTAGCCAGGCGTTTGTTCTTTAGCCAACAACAATCAACAGGCACGACATAACCATAAAAATGCCAGCTGAGGACCTAATCCAATAAATAAAGGAAAATCCTTGTATTACGGATAGACTGCCAATGGTCATGCTGCAGGAAGCAAGCAAGGGACTGAAATTAGACAGCGGAGGTTGGCGCAAAAGTCAAACCTACCTCAACACAGGGCCGTAACTGCTAACAGAAGCTTGAGATACAATGCAGTCTTTAGCACATGACTCCTAGCATGGGAAGCAATCTTATGGCCTTTGGAGTACCTAAAAATATGATGTGCTAACGTGTAACACAATGAGCACCATGTGCACGCTAAGTGCCAGGCACTGTGCTTGCCAATGGCTCCCTGGGCCTTCAAAGGGTGGCATCCTTCCAAGACATCCATCCACCACTGAAAGGGGAAGAGAAGGGACATATAGTCTGTGTCTGGTAAGACTGGCTCCTACCTTTGAAAAAAAACTGAGATGTGAAGGAGGAGGAAGAATGAGACAGAGAAAGAAAAAGAAGTGATGAAAAGAGATATAACTAAATGGATTCTTAGAAGACATCTATGAAGACATCAACAACTAGCTTAACAGATATCCACACATTTGCCAAATCTTATTTGCAGTTAGTCTTAGCAGGTGTGCTTTCTTTTCTCTTACAATATCTATAATTCTAAATAATTTCTCCATTAAATATGGCATACATATAAAGGAAAATAAGTTTATTTGCATTTTTTTTTTGAGCTGGAGTTTCACTCTTTTCCCCTAGGCTGGAGTGCAATGGTGCGAACGTGGCTCACTGCAACCACTACCACTGGGTTCAAGCGATTCTTCTGCCTCAGCCTCCTGAGTAGCTGGGATTACATGCACGCATCACCACACCCAGCTAATTTTTTGTACTTTTAGTAGAGACAGGGTTTCACCATGTTGGCCAGGATGGTTTCGAACTCCTGACCTCAAGTGATCCACCCGCCTTGACCTCCCAAAATGCTGGGATTACAGGCGTGAGCCACCGTGCCCGGCCCTGCATTTTTAAAAGGAACTGCTCTACCTAAGTTTCCTCCCCTGTGCCCACTCCCACACAGCCTCCTGATCCTAACAGTGCCGCTCACATAGGGACCCCAGGATGGGGATGATGGATAAAAAGGAACTCAAATGCACTGAACTCACTAGGATTGTGATGAAAACTATGAGAGCTTCCTTTTCTGAAGTACAATAGCCAGAAAGGCCTCAGTACCACCCAACTTTAGCACAGACAAAGGGAGCAGAGAGTTCAGGAAAAGAAACGTAAGATCCCGGGCTCCTTGCTTGCCTGAAAGTGGAATCAAAGGTGCCAGCCCAGGGCCAGGATCCCACTTCTGGGGCTGAGCTTGTGGCTATCTTGCCTAAGGCAACATGAAGTCTGCTGGTGGGGTGAGGGATGGGTAGGACCGTACAGACAGGGATTTTGTTTTGTTGGGATGGGAGATGAATTTTATTTTGTTGCTCCATTCTTGGATAAGGGCATAAGGGAAAAAATTATTGATGAACTACTTTGTCATCGTTAAGAGTATTGCTGACACACTCCCAGCAGGCTCACTGCGAGGCAGCCAGCGCCGAGCCTACCCAACGCCTTTTGTAGCCCAGACATGTGCTGTGCATTAGGGAAGGTGTGTAAATTATGACAGCGCCAGTTCTTTGGCGAGGGCCCGGGGCTGAGCACTTCTCTACCTCCTTTTCCTTTGTGTTCTATTTCCCCACGGCCCTTGCCTCAAAGCAAGTGGAGTTCCTCAGAGAGAACATTAACAGGCAGAGGCTCGGGCTTGGAGTAAATATTGCAGGATGGAAATGCGGAGGGAATTAGACTTCTTTTCCTTGCAGGCTTTGGAGTTCTGGGTGAGAAATAAATAATGAGGGTAGAAATGGCCCAATTCTTCCCTGCTGCATCTCTCCCCCTGGGTGTGGAGCATCTTCTAAAGTCAGAATGTGGCTGCTTGTGGTTGCAGATTTGATCTTGAAGCCAACGGGATAGGCAGGCAAGTGGCCCCGGACAGCTCCCACACAGCTCTCATCTGGGGAAAGTCTCATCCCTGTTTTCAGCCTCATTTTGCCGACAAGAAGCCCAAGGAACACAAGAAGTTCCTGACTGGTCATGGGGAAAGCAGAATGGGTCACTTGTCCTCAGAGAGGCTATCCAGCGTTGCTCCTCCTCTGGGAGCTTTGGGTGGCATTGGACTCGGAGGGTTCCATGGATACCTAAGCATGTATCAGGCACTGGGCCTCTGAGAAAAATTGTAAAAAAAAAAAAAAAAAAAAAAAAAAGTGGCCAGAACTTCTAGACCCTTTTAGAAAGGAGTTGAATGCCCCCTGAGGGCTGCAGCTTCTTCCCCACCCCTCTTCCATCACTGCTCCTAGATTATTTTCTGTGATCGAGAGTTTTCAGAATGTTTCTTACACCTTCAACTTTTCTTGTTTCTCCAAACCCTCTCCCCGAAAGAAGGGGATGAAAGTTGTTTACAATGACTTTTATGTGGGTAGGGCAGAAGGGAAGTAGTCTCCTGCACTGGAACTTCTGGAATCAGATCTGGCTTCAAGACAATGGAGCTTGTACTGTGGTTCCTATGGGAGCACTGGTGGGGTGGGGGCGCTTCTCCCTGGCCTGAGGCAAGCTCAGGTTGAAACCTGATGCCATCTAAGAGGCGACCCCTATCTGGAAGATGTGACCGAGGAGCTGTGAGGTCATTATGCTTAGAACATTGAGCCATGATTCCTCCACCCCGGCGATGATCCCCCTGGGGAGAGGCGATGGCCAGGTTTGCTGAGAACCAAGAGGGCAATCGTTACTGACCCCCTCCACCTAATTCATACATCCTTTGAGCTGAACCATTATATCCTTCTCCGGAAAAATCTCTCTGGCGAAGCACCCAGAGAACAATTAAGGATTAACCAAAGTGCTCTCTCCTGCCAGCAAGAGTTTGTGCTCTCAGGGGACCAGGGGTATTCTGTAGCAAAGCTCTTTGTCTCTGGAACTCTCTCATCTTTGTTTTCTGTCTCATTAGGAGAGGGGTTTTCCTTCCACTTTGTGGAGGACTTCCACTTCTTGGTGTCATTTGATTGTTTAATTTGTATTTTCCCCATGTCCAAAGACCTTAGGACAATAGTGACATGTTAAAAAAAAAGAAAGAAGGATTAAAACTACTCAAAGTAAAATCTGTATGTGGAATTGGTTGTTACCCTTTGTTCCAATATTATAAATCGTTTTAAACAATGGCTTTTCCTGGACCATAATTTCAAGACCAGTGAATGATCTGTCTCTAAACTGGCTACATTTGGTAAAATTGCTGCAAGAAAAATGAGCAGAGTAGAATGTTATCATGATTTACATCAATGTTCAACTTCCAAATTGTACTCAAAATGTAATTTACTTTGACTATTAAGATAGGGCTAAAATAAGCCAGGCACAGTGGCTCATGCCTATAATCCCAATACTTTGGGGAGGCCAGGGCGTGTGGATTACATGAGGTCAGGAGTTCAAGAC
This sequence comes from Cheracebus regulus, assembly GCA_963574635.1. Classification (NCBI taxonomy): domain Eukaryota; kingdom Metazoa; phylum Chordata; class Mammalia; order Primates; family Pitheciidae; genus Cheracebus; species Cheracebus regulus. The sequence continues at coordinate 88,986 of CAUYQU010094722.1, read as the reverse complement.
CAGCCTGGCCAATATAGTGAAACCTCGTCTCTACTAAACATACAAAAATTAGCTGGGCATGGTGGTGAGTGCCTATAGCCCCACTTTTTGAGAGGCTGAGGCACATGAATTGCTTGAACCGAGGGGCAGAGGTTGCCGTGAGCCAACATTGCCCCACTACTCTCCAGCCTGGGGACACGGCAAGACACGGTAAAAAAAAAAAAAAAAAAAAAAAAAAAAAGCTGCGGGGGCTAAAATCAAAGTAGTCACTTCTATAATGCTGTCTTTAAAAACAACTCTACAACCAAAATTTATCACATCATCTTAAAAAATATAACAGCCCCCTAAAAGGCACCTAAACCCTTCGACTTCCAAATGGTAACTTCGTAACCAGGGCTGAGAGATGGGTGCCACAGGTCAAACTGAGCCCCATCTCATCCCATAAAATAGAGTCTATTCCTAAAGAATGTAACAGCATTATCTTTAACATATTCATTTATCTAGAACAATGGGCTCCATACACAAAAGTCTCATGAGGTGGCTAGTCTTCCTTTGAGGTAGACAAGAAATAGGAAGAAAATTGAGGCACAAAGGGAAGAACGACTTGCCTAGAAACACAAGTTCAATGGCAAAAAATCAAATTAAAGTATAAGATTTTCTTTTCTTTGTCTGCTGTGCTTCCTACCAGGTCATCGAAAAGCCTATAGAAAACTGCTAAGAAGTTACGTAGATATTAAAACACTGCTAAGAAGTTACTTAGATATTACATATGTGTGTGCATGTGTTCCGGGTGTGTGTGTGTGTGCCTGTCTGTCTGTCTGTATAGAGACAAAGTGAGAGGTATTTTCTATCTTGATGTCCACAGGTGGAGGGGCTGTGACTCACATCTGTAATCCCAGCATTTTAAGAGCTGAGGCAGGAGGCTTGCTTGAGCCCTAGAGGTCAAGACCAGCCTGGGCAACATAGTGAGACTCCATCTCTACAAAAAAATTTTTTAAATAAACTGAGGTGGTAGCTGCAGTGAGCCAAGATCATACTACTGCAAAGCCTGGGCAGCAGAGCAAGACTAAGTCTCAAACAACAACAACAACAAAGAGTTTAAAATGATAGAAAGACTCACGCTTTGAAGCACTGACTTCAAAGCACAAATCCTTCCCAAAGTAGCCACAGTTTAATTTGCGGTTTTAAAATGGTCAGGGCCTCCATGTAGCATGTCTCCACTGGCACTCTGCTCCTCCCTAGTACAAGAGAAAAAAAAATGCCCTTTCTGCAGAACAAACACTCATTTTCACAAAGAGCCAAGCATCCTCAGATGGAGACAAATGCAGAGTGGGAATAAAAAGTTAAAACATAGTCTAGGGCAGCTCCTCAAAAAGCTGATCCAGGTGACCCTTCTTTGAAACATTGCTTATAATTACATTACGGATGGAAAATAAAAACAGAAAGTAACACACAGATCCAGAGCCATCATCACACCACCCTCATCACTGACTTTTTTATTTTCTCTGCTTCCTGCCTGCATGTACGTAGGCACATTTTAGAGTAGTATCTACAATAGAGATCAACATATATTCTATTTTTTCGCCAAACATTTATTTTTCCACATTGCCAGATACTCTAGAATTCTTTTCAATGACTGTGTAATAGTGCATCAGATCTCTGTGCCATCATTTGCTTAGTCATTCTCTTATGAAATAGGTTGCTCAGGTCTTTCCCATTCTAGATAATAAGCAACGCAATGAACATCTTCATGGGTGTAGGGCTGTAGTTTTCTGCTGCATTATTCCTTATGAGCCTATATTTAAATAAACAGCCATCTATACTCTTGTTGATGAGAAACGATGTCGTCCAGCTAATCACATTTCCATGACACTGTCTCCTTGCCAGGGAGAGAGCCTGGCCTCTTAGTGAGTGAACAGGACTCCAGGCTGTGTGTCCTGCCTTCAGCACTGACTCACTCCACAGCCTTGAGGGGGCCCCTGAATACTCCCTATGGCCTCTGACATTCTTCATTCATGAAACGTGAATCACTTTGGTATCGGGTCCCGTTGGGAAACTAGAGATGCAATTTGCTTCATCATGTTTTCCTGCCAATATTGTCATTTACTGCTTGTTCTCTATTTCATTTGAGTTGGGATTTTTCTTTTAAATCATTGAATCCAGGGTCTATTTGTAAAACAAACAAACAGGTAGATAAAGAAATGGATGGAAATTAAAACAGTCTCATTTAGAAAGCAAAAGCACGAGTGAAGGCTGCTAGGGAAGGATTTCACTAAGAATATGAAGTCTAAAAGACAATAATGCTCATCATCCTTGCACAAAGCTCCTAGGCTCACACCAAGCCCTCAAAACAAAGAGGGGGAGCCAGGCTGCAATACTGGGGTCACCTTGGATTCCCAAATCAGACACAGATTTTGACCCCTAAAGAACCATCACCTTCCCATACACTTGCAATTTTTGCACATGTGCACACACGTGTGTGCACACACACACACTCACTCTCTCTCTCTCTCTCCAGAGAAAGCAGCTCCCAATTACAGATATAAACTAGCCTTATCTAACTTGAAAAGTACAGCAGGTTTCCCTAAAAAAAAAAAAAATTTACCAGATATCTCAGCATTTTTCCCGGAAAAATAAGACATCATTGCATAGTTTCCAAGTGAAATAGTTTTAAATGTCCTACATTTGGGCTGTTCACAGAGGCTAATATTTGAATCCACTTGGGAGACTCTGTCCCCAATTCCAATGCAATCATCATGACCGGCAGGGCCTGGGAGATCTTCCAGGTCAATATTAGTTTTCACCAATTGCATACAAGATGAACTTCAGTGATATACGGGTATGGGTCTATTTTTCCCAAGCAATATTTACAGCACACAACCTCTCCTCGGCCATAAGTACAAGGCCAGTCCTTAGGAAGTCTGTGGAAAAATCACAATATGCATTATGTCTGCATTCCCCTATTTCCTCCCCATTTTACTGCAGTTCCCTTCACTTTGGTTCTACTCTGCCTTTGACCAATAATGCTGCAAAACACGTCCTGTCTTGATCATTGTGAGAAGTCTCAGCTGGGAAGGACCTGATAAGGTCATGTTCTGCACCCATTAAATTAATGTTTAAGCGGCTGTTTAAGAGCAAAAAGTCAGCCTGATGGTGCCACAGAGACACACAGTGGTTGGTACCCAAGGACTCCAAGACAGGTATTTAGCCCATCAACATACTACGTTAACCATCAAAGTACTCACTGAGATCACTGTAATTAATAGGAAAAAATGCTCTATTGCAAAATGCTAAGTGCAGTTAGAAGAATTAAGGCTTCCCATTTGATTTTTTTCCTTTTGCCTGAAATTTTAATGCCAATATTAAATTAGCAGCATTTTATCATCTTTGCTTTTTATATTCCAGGCATTTGTTTCCTTAGCAACTAAACAGAGAGGAGGAAAAAAGTTATTCTGCATAGAAATACATAGTTAACTGTCCATGCCTAGAATAACCAAACTACTCTTATCCCTATTTATCAACCTCTGAGAAGAAAAACAAAAGTAAAGCAGAAATAAAAACAATAACAACACATGCTATGTGTGTATAAAATTGTAGGAAAAGTCATTAACCCAAAAAGTTTGTGATGTTTTATACAGCATGCTCACAAACTGAAAACAAAATTTTGATTGCTTATATATTCTGAAGTGTTTCCTGCCTACATATCCTCAGAAGTCCCAGGAGCTTTCATGGACACATGGAAAATTTCAAGTTGAGCCATTTTTAAGTTATCCATGAGTAAAAGCGAAAGAAAGAAAGGAAAAAAAAAACATGGAGTGGGTGTTTGAGTTTGTCATAAAAAAGGAAAAAAGTTATTTTGCTTTCTTTCCTTTTCCTTGAATTACTTCACAATGACTGAACATACTTTGCCTGACTTTTCTTTTTCTTTCCTTCTTTTTTTCCCCTCAGAAAGAAGAGAATTACCTTTGTGCTAAAGCCAAGTATAAGCATATTCAGCATGTTCTATACAAGTGAGCACCAGGGAATTCTTAAGGCAGATCTATGCGTAACCGTAAAAGTAGCATTACCAGACACAAATCAGATCACACATCATAATGACAAATAACTGCAAGAATAAGAAAGCAAGCATGTACTTAGTACTCATCAGCCAAAAAGAATTCTATTCTTAAAATTATTTTGAACAATTATGCAAAAGGTAGACAGCCTTTACCGAAATGCAAAAACTGCAAAACACGGGTGCTTGGGTATTGATTCTATTTTGCTTTCTCCAGCCGTGATTCTCTAAGAAATACTGCCCACAAATTAAAAGTATCCGAGATTCTTGGCAAACGGCATCCGTGTGGTATCTAGAACATTACAGCCATCGCGTGCCAATAACAGCTGGGCAGAGAAATTCTGGAATGTTTAAAGTAGAAGAGCTGACCAAGTTAGAGGGTAGAAGACAAAACTGTTTTGCAGGGAAACACCCCAGTTAGAAATTCAGTGACTGGCTTCATTTCATGAATCTCCCATAAATATCTGAGGAGACTGCCGACATCCCAAGCCAAGAGGAAAAACACGCATTTAAAGAACAAGGAGAGAAGCCAGGCCATGGAATAATCATTTCACTGGACGCCCTCCACTTCAGATACCGTTGGCTCGGACTCCTATTAAGAAGGAACGGAGAAAATGGATGAGAGATACTGCCTAGCCAGAAAGGGAAGAAACTTTGCTTTTATAAATAAACTTGTCACAGAGATAGGCCACACATCAGAACGGAAAGTCGGGGGGACCAGAAAGAAGAGGAGCCTGAGGCCAGGGAGTCCTGCTGTGTCCTATCTGGGCTGGTACAGAAAGGAAGGAGAAACCCAATGTCAGCATTGTCTGGCCGTGGCATTTTCCCCCCTTCTCATAATATAACTTTGTGAATATGTTTAAGAGAGTGTCTGCTGTTATTGGTCTAATGAGCTAACTCTGAAATCTGAGCTAAAGACAGCTCCCTAGTGGCTGCTCACTGCTCCACAGACCGAAAGGAAACTCCTTTCAGGGGCCCATCAGGGCGAACCACTGCTGACAGCTTGGAACGGCACAACACACAGATTTATTTCACAGACAGCCACAGACAGGAATTTAGCACCCTGTGCTGGCCTCCTGCTTAGTGGAGAAGGTGTTAAAATGCAACCATGCAGAGCTCTCCGTTGAACAAAACCCAGTAGCGGCCAATCAAGCGGTCACCCGTTCCCGGCAGAAAATACCCAGCGACGCGCAGCTGAGGACCGAGAGGAGCACAATCGTGACAGCTGCTGCCGGGCCGCCGCGCTGCAGCTCAGGAGCTGCCTCGGAAAGCTCTAAATATTTTGCATGACCTTTCAACTTACAAATTAATTGATTTATAAACAACGGCAAATGTTATTTATTTATTTATGACATCTTGGAATGCCTTCCCTCGATACGGAGGGCACCGCGCTGAGGGGAACATTCCCTGATGCCTGCAGACACATCAGACCCAAGGAGCGGCCCTTTCTGCCCTTCGTCACGGAGCGTTCCATGAATGGATATTTAAAAGATATTGACAAACATGGGCACGGATGTGTAGCTACTTACCTGCCTGCACTAAAAAAGTCCATAAACATTATTAAAGTGCATAAACTTTTGTTTTATATGTGTGCCTATGTGTGTGTGTGCACATACACGCACACGCACACATCTCTCTAAGGTAGTCTTACCTTCATATTTGCAGCAAAAGTTAATAACTCCACTGCTACGGACTCTAAGCAACGGCTCAGCGGTTGATTAGCTTAGCACTTTATGGATAAAGGCAAACCACATTTATCAAAGCAATTGAAATTGCATCTTGGTAACTTGGGGTTGTTCCCAAGGAAATTGCATACAGTTGGAAATATTGTTTATATTGATTATGTTGCTCATCTTGCTCTCACTCATACACAATACGATCTCTTATTTTTAGGGTGCGTTTATGAAACAGCTAACTTGTTCTAGTAAAAGAAAGCGAGAACGACAACCAAGGAAGAGGAGGAAGAAGACAAGAATCATTTTCCTTTCATATTTTCTGTGTTGGAAACATGCCTCTAGTTTTCTGGTTTTAAATTTCATTTTAAATAGCTTTAAATGCTGTCCTCACCTATTGGATTCCTAATAAACGTATCTCTTCAAGTGGCTTTTTTTTCCCTCCCTGCCTCCACTTTTCAAGTTTGCCAATAATAAATACTAATGACCAGGTATTCCTTCCATATGATGCCGTAAACAGGGCCATGTCACAATGTCAAAGCCAGAGATATCAGCTAAAATGTGGATCTGCTTCCCAGGAGGTCTTTAGTAAACTACACATAAGCAAATATGGGATGGTACCATTGAATAAAAGGACCCTGAGCAAGACCTGGAAATGTGTCTTTGCAGAATCAAGCCCACATGCGCTGCTACCACTCTGTGGTACTCCTCCCTGGGATGATTCTCCAACCGTCAGCGGTCTTAAGAGAGAACAGCATTTATTTGGACTTTTTTTTTTAAGCAATGTGTTATCATATTTCTGGGACACATGCACAGTCAGGAGCATGGTGACATCAATCATAAACGGATGCCCAGGCAAGCGTCCCCTCATGGAATGCCTCCTTCTGAGTGGGTTAACCTTTCCCTCCTCACTGCGGTAACTTAACAAAGAGAGCCTTGAAAGACCCGAAGTCTGAAAAAACTGAAGTGGGGAGAGAAACTTCATCACCTTACGAAGCCAATCCATTCGTTCCTATTCTAAGTCGAAAAAGAAAAAATCATGCCCTGTTTATTTTTTCACTTCTTTGCAAGCATATCATTTCCCTAAAGTTCTTATGTCACAGATTTTAGTTAAAGGAATGAGATTTTATTTTGTCCTTAAAGTCCAAAGGTGGGTTAGGGGAGAGAAAGCACAGGTAAAACATATCAGGGAGATTTTCTATGGAAAATTGCCTTTGCTTAGCATCTATAAATACACATATTAAGGTTCATATCGTACTTACTAGTATAGGGAATATCAAAATAAGTGTACTTTACATGAAAAGAGGGATTTACAGAAATATTACACAAGGAAAAATGCAATCAAAAACAACTAACTTGAAATAGCTGGAGAAGTATGTCTTAACCCAAAATTAAAAGTCATTTCAGTAATTCCTGATATATACTAAGCTTATTTCTCCATTCTCATTCTTGCCTTCTTCCTAGAGTGAGTATCTCCTATATAAAGCAGGCCCTTTCATTTATACTAAGTGTTTGCATTCCAAGATGAAATCTATTAAGACAAAGATGAAGTGTGAGCCGAGATGGGCAGATAAGGTTCCTAGCTTTTCCACTAATGGACAGAGTTACCATTTTGTGCATGTATGCGTGCTCTGCCTCTGAGACATTTTCCATATTCATGGTGTTTGCCAGATTTCAAACAGGTGATCCTAGCGAGGCACACAGATGAAGAAAATGCTGTCCCTGTCTCCTTGCTCACAGCATGTGCCATGTACACTCAGCAGCCCCATACCACTGACCTTTTCTGTAAAGCATCAAACAGTCTTCCACAGTGCAGGCCTTCTGTTATTCATTCATTAAACAAATACTCACCAATACTTACTAGGTGTTAGGCATTATCCTAGATGCCAAGGATAAACAGAAAGACAAAAATCCCTGCTTGCCTGTAGCAAAGCAGTGGGAGTTGACGGGGGTTTGGAAATACAGGCAATCAACAAGTACATGAGTAAAATATACATCATCTCAGTTGATGAAGAGTGTTAGGAGGAAAATTAAGTCAGAAAAGGGGTTAAGAAGAGCTGGTTTTGGGAGGAGTATCTCCCTGACATTTAAGCAAAGATGCAAAGGACATCTGACCCCAAACTTCACAATGAAACATACAGTCCCAGTTAACAGATGTGAATTAACTGATGACAATGACTATCCCATTAGTTTTTATCACTTCCATCACAGCCAGGGGCAAAACAGCTGTATTTCTTCCCGTGTTTCTTCAAGAGACCAGATCACACCTTGCCACACTCTTTCCTGCTGCTTCTCCCACTGACCCTGCCCTCATGAGTTCCTGTAGTCTTCCCAGTGGCTCCATAAGTCCTTTAAATAATACGTGCTGAGTGCCTACTCTAAGTAGAGTACACTGAAGAAGGAATATCAAGGCTATGTGGAAGCACTTCTGTTACGTCAGGTGGCTCTAATCGTCTGTCTTCTCCCTTCATCCTGCAACTCTCTCTCCTCTCCTTAATTAAGGCAGAAACATTCAGGGCATCCCAATTCAGTACTTAGAATTTTTCATTTCAGACACCCCCAAATAGCAAATTGAGGTGCTCCAGTTATAACAATGCAGATTTTCTGGCTTTCTCATCCACCCTATCCTGAAATCACATTTCCACTCACTATTAAAAAAAAAAAAAAAATCAAGGCAAGACACAACAAGATGACTCCATGCAATCTTGTATCACAGGTAAAAGAAAACCTTGTCGATATGAAATCAGACAGTGTAAAATTCTCTCCCCGAGGAATCTGGCATTATTACATCCCCCATCAATCACGGCATTGTTTCTCCAACAACTGTATCAGAGGCAGCTTCCGGATATTGCTGTAACACCCCCCTGGACCATCAGGCTCTTTCCTTCAAACCATGGAAGTCAGACACCACTACAGACAATACCGGGCCCACCAAAACCTAAGCCCTTCCAAAAGAGTTCAAAGCCCTCATCTGTTTCCAACAATGATCAACTCTCAAAATTTCAGGACTTTCATATTAGGTGAAATGAAATGTGACTTCTACATTAATGAAAGACCTGTACCTACATGAGAAAACTCTATGATTTGATACGGTATATGTGGAGAAATAATATATACACATATACTATAATTTAATGGCATATATTTTAAATGTTAACTCATCCAAGACTCACTTCTGGATACTCCATTTAATAATAGGCAACAACTCCCTCCTGCTTATATTATAAATCTAGGCATTGTTCCAAGTATCCAGGATATGATAAAAAGCTACACCAATGGATCTTGCAAGGCTTCTACCCTCTGATTTTATTATTATTATTATTATTATTATTATTATTATTATTATTTTGGTGAAGACTTTTTGGTTTTGTTTCTTCAGGTACTCCCAAGGTAGGTAAAAATTACAAGATCAAAGTTAAGTTTAAATACAAATACTGGCTGAATGTGAATTTGCCTTTTCTTTATTCCTTTGCACCATTAAAAAGAAAGCATTTCGTTCTCTCTCAGAAACACAAGTATACTGAAAAGTTCACTTTGAGGATTTCAATTTCCCTTAACATTTTCTCTTTGTCCTTGCTACTAATCACCCAAAGCAAGCAACGAGAGGAACCCTGTCATGGCCACGGTATAGAAAACGCCTGCAGTACATTCACCTAGTGCACCTTATTTATAAACCTCTGTAAATTTGCCCAAAAGTCATGAACTACATAATACTAATTCTTATAGGTTGACATATTTCCCTGATCTTTCATGAGCCACATGGGGAAACAGTTTTCTCCTGATCTGAATGAAGAAGAAAAACAGTGATCCTAATCAACCATTTGCCCTTAGTGGCTTCCCTAAACAAATCTGGGAAAGTGCTTAAAGGCTTGGGAATAACCATGACCCTGCTTGATGCACTGTAATAACCCTACCTAATTATACTGATATAAAAACTAATTGGAAAGATAGCAAATGTCAGGGTAAGATGCAAATCGTAGGGTGTTAATTGCTGAACAGGTGCTGGAATAGAATTAAATGAGCATTCTGATTAAAAGAGTGGAGGAAACAAATGTGGACCCCCAATACAAACTTGGCCATGTGACTTCTTAAGCAGTCCATTCCACCAGGAAAAGGTCATGGTGCTGCGACCTCTGTTTTGTGATGGGTAGACCAAGAAAATAATAGTGACCACAGAAGAAAAAACAATCCAGCAACAATATCAACATGACTTCTAGAACTGACTGCTAAGTTTGAGCCCCAGAGACGTGCAACGTGTCTTAAGAGTTCATAGACACAAAAATAAGCCTGGAGAGAATCAAGAATGCATAAATACTCACCTCTCCCCTGCTGTAAGGCCATGCCCTTTCATCTCTAAGCAGCAGTTTTCACAGCCTCTCACCACCCCCACACTGCTACCACAGTGCTGAGTGCAACTAGGTGTTCACTATACATTTGTGGGTTGACCAAGTAGTTGATTGATTAACTGAATCAACAGGCTCGTTTGCCTTCAATAACTTGGGATGGTATGAGAGTAAGAACATTGGGATAGGGTGACATGGAGATTAAATCTAAGGCTCCAATGGCTATAAGCCAGTCACTCTTGCTGCAAATGGTATAAATAATGTTTATTAATGCTCTAGCAATCCAGACTTTCATCTACATATGCAAAGGAGACGTCCTTTCACCCTGGTCTCTAATGAACGCTACTTCTTTACAAACTCCTGGTGACTTGGTCAAGCCTTTGTCCAACCATCACTACATTTCCTGACATGTGGCAAAACCTGGGCCAGTGAAGCCTACATTCTCAAGAGAGAAGAGACCCTGAGAGCAACGGCTTTAAGCAGATAAAGCAGATAGCAGCTCCTTAGCCCTGCCCTGCTGTGGGCCCTTCCCAATATCCCAATGCCCTCCCTCCTGCTGCCACCTAAAGACCCACTCCAAAAAAAAAAAGGGGGGCTCTAGATCAAGGCCTTAATGCTTTTCTCAACACACCACCTCAAACAACCTAGAAAGATTAAAATTATTTCATTCCCAGGTAGGATGCTGAAGCTTAAGTGTCCTTGTCTCCCAGAAGTTCACAGGTCTTTGAGATTTATGATGCCTGAAACCTAAACCAGCTCTTTAGTGCAGGGAGAGGGAGGTAACACAGTCTTACTCTATTCTACTGATTTTTCTCACTCCACCCCATCTGAGCATAGAAAAGCGATTCATTCATTGTGCTCATTCCACTGGGGGACTCCTTACTCAGAGTCTACCAACTGCATGCCACTCCCTCTTGTCATATTTAGTTTTAGTGATATAGACTAGCAGGAGGCAGATATCAGCAAAGTTAATTCTTCTACCTCAGACCTATGGAGACTAAAATTGGATTGCAAACTAATCAACCCAGTTCACATTCATTCATTCATGCACTTTTTAAAATTTAACCAATTTTCCGTCTACTTATTGGGCCAAAGAAAATAATGCAATGGTTACGTTAGACAATACTCCAACTCAGCAATCCAATTTCAAAGTGCAGAGGAGGTCCTGAATGCTTTCAGAGGGAAATGTGGCTACAGGAGGCATGGGTGAGATTTCACCTTGTTTATTTATGCTTTTATAAGGACACTGAGAATAATAATAAAACCGGATGGGAAAGAGAAAAATGTTGCTCCAGTAGAGAGATGGGTGGGTAGAACCTCTTCACTCTTTCCCTTCCTTTGATCTCAAGAAAAGCTCACTCTCTCTTGCTCACTCTCTCTTTAAGGAACAAAAATAAACTGTCTCCTGAGTAATAAAGTCAAGACACTTGCCAGTAAAAATTGGTTAAGGTCATCACTTTTGAAGGTCGAACAAGTTTTAGACAAGATGTCATGTGGGATCGCCATTCGGCACATTTCGTTAAATGGTTAAAAATAATAAAAAAAATAATGACAATAGTGGAGTTATATTTTTTTAAAAGGCAGAAGTCAGAGAGAAAATGAGAGAACCAGATGTCTGGAAGGAATGCTGGGAAATGCTCAAGAGAAGGATTTCTGCCCCTACCCCAAACATAACCTTCCCCAAGGAGCTTTCCAGACTCACTGTCAGAATCTAATGCCCATGCAACATTGTATATCTTTTTCGCTTGTGTTTCACCATGCACTCCCCTTATTTATTTTAACAAAAAAGACCTAATAGGGAAAACTTTTTTTTTAAAGGATTACAATTCATGTTGAACTCAAAGTTAAGATTTCCCAGGTCCCTCAAGTACCCACCCTGTCTAAACATCCAAAAGACCCCAGAAGTTATATTGCTCTGTGTAAGAGAAAGAGGGCAACCTGACAGTTTCTCTGTAAATGATACCACTGATTTAAGTGAGATGCCACAATCTACCCAGTTTCTAGAATAAGATCCCTATTTTTGATGAAATAGAGCATGAACAAGTCAGAGCAAAGGGGCTGTTACTGGATGCAAATGAGCTCTTATGCGAGGTCTCTGGGGTCCAAAAACAAATGCAGAATTCGTGCTGACGGTTCGGTCTGAGTTCCAGGGCATGTTACGTCCCCTCACAGGCCCACGTGGGCAGCCAGGCCTCGTCCTTTTTATAATCCGCTTGCTTTTACCGGCCACAGCACACCCATACAACCAGAAACTCTCCTATGCCAAAGGATGCTTGGAAACTCCAGCGAGGCCACTGCAAGACTCAAGTTCCAAGTATTGCTCATTGCCAGTGACAATTAGAACAATCTGAAAATGTTCCTCCCAGAAAAATACACTCTTTTTTGTTGTAAGAGGGGTGTAAACGCCAGCCAATCTCTCTTGGCACCTAGAGCTATAAGAAGTGGTTTCACTGTGCCACCTCTCGACAAAAACGCCCTCAATGAGCGTCCTCCAAGGACTGGCTCTGAAAGGGGGTTTCGCGTATCAGGTTAATGCATGCACTTGGCACGGCCCAACTTTCGCACCAAGGCTCTGGGGTATGGGGTGATAAGAGCCAGGTTCTGTTTGTTAACGATAAGGCAATTATTTCTTTGGTACTTCATAGAAGGGAAAAAAGAAATCTTACAGCAAAGATTCAAACAAGGATCCCTAGGGAGACAACGGACCTCAAAGGTTGGAAAAGTTTTTTTTTTTTCCCCTCCCCGTCGCAGGAGCAAACAAATGGGCCATTGAGAGTCACCGAACAGCCAAGGCTAAGTTACCGACAAACATGCTGTCAGTTGGCTCCCCTAGAAGCTCTGGATAACTTAGGGAGGGGAAGATGGGAGCCAGAGGGAGGAGAGACAGAAAAAAAAAAAAAAGACAGACATAAAATGAGAGGAAAGGAAAAAGAAAAAAGGCGGCAATTGGAAGGAAGCAGAGAGACCGTGAAGAAGTGAGGAGAAACAAAGGGCTGGCAATGAACAGGAAGCAAAAGAGCACCGTGTGCTGATGTGTCGTTGGTAGCGCTTCCCACGCATTTGGAGTTTGAAGAGGTCCATGAACTTGGATAGATAAACACTACATCTTATTTTCACTGACCCTTAACCAACATTTACCTTTCCTTCCAGTTTAAATAGAGACAAGCCACAATTGTATTATGGGTCCATAGGATTCACCGGACCATCGGTGGGATTCATGGCAAAAAAAAAGGCAAAGAACCCTCAAACACTGGGAAGGTATTGGGCATCCTCTCACTTTGTAGGCAATAAACTACTTCAGAGGATAGGTATGCATGATTTTCTGTTTGGAAAGGAGAGACTTTCATTTACTCCCTGGGTCGGGCTTTCTGCCTTTAGGCCAGGGTTTCTTAACTTTCCCTGGAATTCTTTAATGTGCAACAAGTTTAGGCATCAAATGCCAAGAAGCTTTTAGGAAGTATTTCTCAAGGTCATCCCATCTGATTAACAGCTGAGAGTTAGTTCCACAGCTTTGCAGGCCAGAGCCAGCATGATCATTTTGCTCAGCTGGTTCCTACTAGGCCTGCAAAACTCAAAATTAAAAAAGAAAAAAGGTTGGCCGTGGCGTCCCAAAGAAGCATGTCTCTGAAGCCTCAATTTTAGTTTTCTACTAGGGAAAACACTCTGAAGAGGCCAAGATATTTTACCGACTGAATGGATCTCAATCCACGCCACTGAGCTTCCCCTTCCTCCTTGTTGTTCTCAGAATTACATCACAGAATCTTGGTTCCATGGCACTACAAATCCAGCAGTCAGGGTAGACTAGCTGCCAGAATCCAATGGACCATTGGCCCCAGGACCCATAAGGTCATTGGCTGGTTATGGCCTGGTACAGATGTGGGTAGACAGCAGCTGAGCCCAAGCCCTCAGAAATTCCCACCTCTTGTTCTGGCGTCACAGGTCTGCCTGGTCAACGGAGGGTAATCATGCAAACTCACTGACAGCTCTTTCTCCCCTGGTATCTGGGTGCTTAGTTACATAAGTTTATGACAGTCACTGGTCTGTGTCTGTTTCAGAAGCTTCTAAGCCAAAGCCATCTCCCAACCCAAGAGGCAAGGAGACTTTACCCTGCAACTTGGAGCTACCTTTAGGCTAGATTAAGTCGAAAATCTTCAGAATGGACATCACACTCTGCTTTTCCAGGGGTTAAGAAGTGGGGAAGCACAGTCCCACCTTCTCTTCGAGAAGGAATGCTTCTGCCTAACAGGAAGAGTTCAGGGGGCTCAAAGGATAAGGTGTGCCCATATGCAGGCAGGTGCCAGCCATTGGGGTGGAGCAGGTCGGGCACAGGATGGAGAAAGATAAGAAAGACGTGCCTCAACCCAAACCACCCTCACTTAGGCTTTCCTCACTGTCTAGTTAATTTGCTTCCAGTCTCAGTGATGGGAATTAGACAATTGCTTTAAAAACTCAGAAGCCACCATAAAAATAGAAAATTACTGCTTCCTGTCATGACCAAATATTAGACACAGTGCACACCTAATGACTCTATCCCTCCCCAGGGAAGAAGCTTTATGAACAATAAAATCCCAGCAGACTTCCAGTGTTTGGGTTTGGAGGTTTCATTATGGGCTCACTGATCCAACCCAAGTTACAAGCTCAATGGACGCCACTTGAAGTGAAAACCGCCAGCCCAGAGTTATAAATGGGACACCTACAGTGAAACTAGGGTTTCATTCTTTATCAGGGAATGAAAAGAGGAAGGGAGGTCTTAGGAGAAAGGCATTAGGGTGCAAGTTGTTAAGGGAAATGTTTCTGATTGCCTCAGTAGGAATCAAGGTTAGACACCCTACTAGAACTGCAAGGCAATGGACAGAAAGCAAAAGAGACCCAAAAACATAAGGCAGGAACAGGAATGATAAACAAAGAAAAAAGAGGGTGATGGAGACAAGGGTGGTGGTTTAAAAGGAAGTAAAGGAAGGAAAGATGGGGGTTAACTATGCTGCCCCTTTTTCTACAGAGATTGAATCTATGTGACATCACATAGTTTTCAAAGTCAGATTTTTTTTTTCTTCAGTTCACTACATTATCCAGATACACGTCTAAAGGGTGGTTACTCTTCCTCTCACACCTCGCCAGCTGGAGGATAAAATGCATTTGCCACTCTACATTTCCCTGGGCAAGCATCGAGCAGACTGTTAGCGTTAAATCGAAGTAAAGTCTGGCTCTTGTTCAAGCGTCAGCCACAACCAAGAAGGGAGAGTGGAGCTTCTCCTTCACCTTTAACTCTGTGCAATTTATCACTGAAGCCTAAACAATCCCACATGTTTAAAGTGCTAAAGAAGGAGACTTAGGGAATGCTGAACAAAGGCTTTTAGGGAAGTCGGAATGAAAGCACACAGGAGGTGGACAGTGGACACTAAGCAAAAGCAATCCAGGGGAGGTGACAAGTCCATAAAGCAGGGTCTAGACAGAGCATGAGACCGAGGCACTGAGAGGCAAATAAAAAGGAGGGAAGACATTGAACATGAGGAGGGCGTCTGTGGGAGAAACTGACAAAGAAGAGGGAAATGCCAATGGATCCCAATCATGCTTTCTGCTCACCTGACTGCCTTTTCAGTGAATCCCCTACCTGTGAATCAGCTTCTGTATAGACCAGAAGGCAAAGGTTATAAGCCCCAGATGAAGATTTAAAAATCACTTTAAAAAAAGGAATCATAGCATGTGCTGATGGACTCTGAGGCCAGTTATGGCCACACAACGTCTCTCTTCCCACTCCGCGCACTGAGAAAGGGCCATTGTTTTCCAACTCCTCACATAAGAAACTAGGATTCAGATAGGTTTGCCAGATAAAATGCAAGATGCTCAGCTGATTTTAAATTTCAAATAAACAATGAATTATTTTTCTGTATAAGTAAATCCCAAATATTGCATGGGATGGACTTATGTTGAAAAATGATTGTTTATCTGAAATGCAAATTTAACTTGGACATACATTCTAAAAAAAATCATTCATGTTTATCTGATATTTATATTTAAGTGGCATCATAGTTTTTATTTGCTAGATTTAATGACAGGGAAGAAAAGAATGAACGGATGGATGGATGAATGAATGGCAGAGAAGTTAGCAAATCAGTGCTGATGTCAATTTTTACTACAGTTATTACCACACTACAAGAACAACAGTCACTTTGAGTCCTCAGCCCGCAGGTCATTAATCTATTTCCTACGTATATCTTCTGAAGTGAGAAAATGCTTTTTGCATGAGTTGGGGAGAGATAGCATAGGGAGAAATGCCAGATATAGGTGATGGAGAGGAAGGCAGCAAATCACACTGCCATGTGTGTACCTATGCAACAATCCTACATGTTCTTCACATGTACCCCAAAACCTAAAATGCAAAAAAAAAAAAAAGAAAGAAACGGACTCCACACAAAATCAGATTATAGTAAAGTCAAACGCCACTGGTTTGCCCCAAGGCACATGCTTGGAAGGTAATGAATCCTCAAACCTTCAGTAACTCCTCCAAGTCTTCAGTCCAGTTAGAAGCTCTGTAATTCAGCCACTATCGATTCTACATGAATCCCACTGTTTCTCTCATCCCCTTCCTTGCAGAGACCACCTCAGTCTTCCTCTGGGACCTGGAGACCTTGTCTCTTATCCCCGTTGAGTCTTTGACCTGCTCCACAGCTCCTGAAATTGTGGGTCTTCAATTGGGTTTTCTACTCTGTAATGTGGGATAACACTTCCAGTCTGTAGCTAAAATGAATTTTGCACATCATTTTCAATTAATTAGAAAAATGTCCTGTACAATTGTGCATAAAGCACCAAAAAACCTCCCCATTTGTCTCTGTAGAGACCCACATTGGGGCTTTTTTGGAGGGGCTACATGGAAGTAGCAGCATTCAGAGACACAACAGCCCTGGCCCTCATCTCACTGTCATCTGGTGAGTTCTCTGTTTTAAAAGTCTTGGCTTCTTATGGGCTTTTTAAAAATGAGACATTAGTCCCAAAGTGTTGATTCCGTTCCTGCGAATTCCTCCATTTCTGTCATCACAACAGTGGAGTTAGGAATTTCTCCCCTTATTTCCCTCTCAAAGGCTCTTGTAAAATGGGGGTACCTGCTGCATTTCTCACTAGCTCTGGCTCCTTGGTCGTCTCGAGGGGAACAGAAAAGTTTGCCTTCACTGGAAATTTTGAATTTAGAATAAGACTTCTTGGGGGACAACCATTTCATCAATGACTCAGTCCAGACTGATGAAATGGTGACTGCTTGCAGCCTTTAGTCTCAGCTGGCTGACAAGCTTGGAGCCTCTCATCACTCAATCACTCAGTTACTTCCCTTTCTGATCAAATGTCCCCTCCAATTGCAACTCTACGTCAATGTGAAGAAGACAGCAACAAAGAACAATTCTTACAAGATTCGAATTCACAAACAAATCATCTAGTCCATCCCAAGTGGGTAGAATCCTAAATCTGCAAATCACCTGTGGATCACTTCCTTCTGTCCTTGGTATATGTGTCTCATCTCCCAAGCATTTGGCATGCCAGTCTCTTAGCTGTGTCAAAAATAGGCCCAAAGAACTAATTTAGCCCTGTTCACTCAAATAGAAGAAGAAAGGTGATAACCGGCAGTTTTGAGAGGTCCTCTTTGGGTAAATATGTAGGGTTATCTTAATCTTTCCCAAGCTCCCGGATCTTTGCTACTCCTAAAGCCAGCTGGATGAGTTTGCAAAGAGATGCCTTTTCTTAAGGCTTCTTATTTCTAGCACAGCACAATTCTAGAGTACTGTTCTTCTGCTCCTCTTGACTCATCCTCTTCCTAGCAAATCTGCTATTTAATCATACCACACAATCCTAAGGAAGAAGCTGGAAGTTGAAGCATGCCATCATCTGTTCTAATAACCATGTACATCCAGTTGGTCCTCTGATTTTCACTGGGAATTGATCCAGAGGTCTTGGGCAAGCACTTTGAATGAGAGAATGCTAGTCGTGGTGAGTTGGTTTTCATTTTTCTCCCTCTTTTCTAAAGAATTACTTACAAATGGTTTGGATTCTGGCCTCAGAGTTTCTGCTTTCTCACAAACATCCAGGCTACTAAAAAATTCACAGATGGCCAGATGGTATAACAGCAGTTCCCTGCAATGAATCTGAGCTTCCCAGTGAACAAAGAAGATGCATACTCATGGGGACAAGTGGGAACATCAGCAAAAGCTTTGGAGTGGGGAGCGTACTGGGGGAGGGGAAGTGGGTTTGAAGAGGTGAGAAAAAGGACCTTTTCCCTCCAGTGGCTGATACCAGAATATTTGGCAGGGAAAAAACTGACTTTCTAGCAGGTTCCCCTACTTCCATTCTCCGTTTTCCAACCCATCCTCAAAGTTCTCTCTCCAAAATACCAGCCTGGTCATGAAATGGCACAACTCAAAACCCTGCTAAATCTTCCATCACCAACAAAGTAATTTCAAAATACTTTTGTACGGGGCATATAAAGTCTTCCAAAGTCTGGGCCCAAATAATCTCTCCAATTTCTCTTACTGTCTCCCTTCACACTTATCCACCACGTACCTCTAAAGCTATGTGCAGGTTTGGGAAATTCTTTTCCACGTGCCTTTTCCAATGCGCT
This sequence comes from Cheracebus regulus, assembly GCA_963574635.1. Taxonomy (NCBI): domain Eukaryota; kingdom Metazoa; phylum Chordata; class Mammalia; order Primates; family Pitheciidae; genus Cheracebus; species Cheracebus regulus. The sequence continues at coordinate 70,335 of CAUYQU010094722.1, read as the reverse complement.
TTCTTCCTAGAAGGCCATTCTGCCCCAATTTGTAAATATTTGAGGTATGGCCATCACCCCACCTATCTCTGCCACGATGGAAATCATCTCCGCACTTCAGATCTTCCAGAGTGTGTATCCCTTTCTCTCTTTTACATTCCTTTGTCACATTCTGCATAGCATCATAATCATAGCTACACATCCATTGTTTTTCCATATCAACACCAAGCTCCTAATGGGAAAGCTTTCTGTTTACTCAGTCTGAGTATCCCTCAGACCCCCTTGCAAGGTCCATGACATGATAAGCCCTCGATATTTACTAGATATAAGTAAAAATGTTATTCTGCTTTACAACACTAGATATCTGTTCTTGGGCCTGTTCTGTACCTATCTACCCTGGGCATAAGATCGCTAAGAGGTTGTAGAATGCAGGAAGTCACAGGAATGGTCCTCTATGAACTGCCAATAGACGCAGTGACCCAAACTCTTCAACGCTTGGCAGTCAGAGATTAATCTGTGAATTAATATCTATGGAGTGTCTGTAGCATCTAAGCCACTGCAAAGTCGCAACGTGAGACCCAGGATCATAATTGCCCTACCTTGTTTTAAAGCATCTGTTCTATCATGCATTATTTGGGTGCCTTACTTTAACATATATAACACAACAACTCAAGGGGAGAGGTAGTATTATTAACACCATCTCACAGCTAATAAATATTGGCATCAAGATTTAAATGGTATGTGGTATCTGGTATCTAAGAATTACAACTGGAAATGTAAAGCAAGCATGCAATAGGTAAAATAAATCAACAAATAATGTAAATAATACCCATACCCCTGAACAAGAGTAAGCATTTGTGATAAATGTCAAGTGAAAAGATTTTCGCTATAAGAATTAGTATCTTTGAGGAAGTAGAATCTGAACTAGGTCTTCAAAAAGGGACAGGATTTATATTGGCAGAGTGCTTGGGGTAATTATTCCAGGTGGAAACAGTGTGTACAAAGGGAGAAAAGAGAAAAAATTAAAGATCTGTGTTCCAGACAGGGGGATTCATGGAGAAAGAAATGATGGGATTCAAACATTGGAACCCAGCTACCATCCAGTAACCTAGTCTTCAGAGTAATTTTTGTATTTTGTAAATATATATTTACGGGCCAGGTATAGTGGCTCATGCCTGTAACCCCAGCACTTTGGAAGGCTGAGGACTGTGGATCACCTGAGGTTGGGAGTTCAAGACCAGCCTGACCAACATGGAGAAACCCTGTCTCTACTAAAAATACAAAACAAAAAAAAATTAGCTGAGAGTGGTGGTGCATGCCTATAATCCCAGCTACTCAGGAGGCTGAGGCAGGAGAATCGCTTGAACCTGGGAGGTGGAGGTTGTGGTGAGCGGAGATCATGCCGTTGCACTCCAGCATGGGCAACAAGGGTGAAATTCCATTTCAAAATACATGTATATATACATATACATATACATATATATATATATATATGTATGTATTTGGGTGATTATTTACACTGTATGCTCCATAAGAGTGGGACCCATACCTGTTGTATTCCCTGATCTCTCACTGCCATTCACAAATAATTTTTGCTTGATGACTGAATAACACAAGGACTTACCAAGTGAATGAATGATAGAACAAGCCCATTTAGAGACGACTCAGCTAGTTTGCATCATATCCTAAAGTTCCAGGGTCAGGAAGCTGGCCAGACACACAGAATAAGTGTAATTCTTAAACACTAACCCAACTACATGAGTGAATTTTGCGGCACCACCTCTCCAATCATGAAGAGGACTCATTTTTCTTGAAACATTTTGTTTCTTTTTTACCACTTGACTCCAGTGTCCTCCAGTGAAGAGCTTCAATCCATAGGGACACTTTTTCCCAGCTGCAGAGTCCTTTATCTTACCTGTAATTCCCTGAAAGTCCAAGAGACTAACAAAGGTTTTGCTAGGAAACAGTGGAATGAGATCATGAAAGAATGATGCATTCACATTGGATAATCTGTGATTTTTACAAGAGAAAATCACAGATTATTATATATGTGAATTTACAAGAGAAAATCTAAACCCTCCATGAGGGAATTAAATTTTCCCTTTAAAAAAAAAATACATTGAGGGCGGCAGCCCACGCCAGTAATCTCGACACTTTGGAAGGCTGGGGTAGTAAGACTGTTTGAGGCCAGGAATTCCTGAGACAAGCCTGGGCACAGAGTGAGACCCTGACTCTACAAAAAACTAAAAGATAGCCAGACATAGTGGCATACCTGTAGTCCCAGCTACTTGGGAGGATGAGCCAGGAGGATCACTTAACCCAGGAGTTTGAGGCTGCAGCAAGCTATGATTGCACCACTGCATTCCAGCCTGGGCAACAGAGCAAGACCCTGTCTCCAAAAAAAAATGTTTTTTAATTGCCTGGGGCCAGGTTTCTGTGGGCTCTTCACAGCACTGAGTTCTCCCATACTGGAGATGAAGAGTCTCGATAAAGAAGACATATATATTAATAACTCCAGTAAATTATTGAGGAACAGGGATGAATTAGCATCCCTGACCCCAAACTTGAGGCCTCAGCAAGAATCAGAGAAAGTAGAACTGGAAGACAATATATTGGTCACCCATGAACCCAGGTACTTGATTTTACAAATAGGGAAACTGAGGCTCAGAGAGGAGGCTCTTGACCTCTGTAACATTAAACAGCTATGTAGTGAATGTGCTGGGGTCCAGTGCCGTCTTCTGGTCTGAATTTGGGCCCTTTTTGCTACACTGCACTACCTACCCCTCACTCATACCAACGACTGACATTTTGTCAAATCTGTCACACAGTTGAATGTGACTCACACAGTCTCAGAGTTAAATGCTACTTCAGGGACCAACAGGGCCAACTCCTTCCCCAAAACCAGAATCCTCCTCTAGTGTTCCTATCCGTTCTTCCAGGTCACACCCACTAGGCCCTTCCATCTTCACAGCTCTTAATTTTGCAGTATTTTCTATTATACCAAACTCTTTATCTCTGTAATTTCCACCTATTGACTAAATTCCAGTTTTACAGGCGAACTGGCTATGTGATCTTTGCTGAGTTCTGTAACTCCTTAAGGCTGATTTTTTTTCCTTCAAAGTTGAGATTTTTAACAACCATTGAGGACTAAGATTATTAGATTATTTTACTAGCACCAATGTCACAGTACAATGCCCAACATACAGTAAGTGCCAATTAACTGTTAGATAAATGCTATTATTGGTTTTATCTATCTGTCTCAGAGCCAGAAGTCTTCATTCAGGAGATATCACTACTGATATATCTGGTTTGCCCATTTCTGAGGAAAGGGAGGCAATGGTCACCTTGTAGACAATAAATCTCACCTGCAGCTCAACTCCAACTACTACCCAAATTCCATCTCTACAGTGAGTCTCCAAAAGTTTCCATCCCACAAATCGCACTTCACTGGAGTTAAGAAACACACTTGAGAGAGAGAAAGAACAAGTCCAGCCCAGGGGGAAGTAAACCCAAACATATGCTCCAGTAGAACAAGGTACTCCATGAGGCAGAGAGAGGCAGGAAAAGGCTGCCTTAGACAGCAGGAGAAGGGCCAATGACCAGCCTGGACCAGCGGCATGACCAGCAGATGACAATGCCCTCACCAAGATGGTGGAAGGAGAAAACATCATTAAAAACAAGAGTCACACCCATCAGGAGACTACAACAAAAATAAAAAATAACAAGTATCAGGAAAGATGTAGAGAAGCTGGAAGCCCTGCTAGTGCTTACGTACAATATGGAAGAACAAAAGGAACTGCCATATTGTTTTCTACAGCAACTGTTCTATTTTACATTGCTACCAGTGTAAAATACTGTTGCTATCGTACATGGCTACCCATGTAAAATAGTACAATTCCTGTAGAAAACAATATGGAATGAAACTATAATTACCATCAAGTCTACCAATTCCACTTCTGGGTATATTCCCAAAAGAATTGAAAGCAAGGACTCAGACAGATACTCATATTCTCAAGTCCACATACATTAACATTATTTCCAGTAGCCAAAAGGTCAAAGCAACCTATTGCCAGATGAATAGACAAAATGTGGATCATCCATATGATGGAATATCATTCAGCCTTTGATAGGAAGGATATTCTGACACACGCTACAACATGGAGAGTCCTTGAGGTGATGCTAAGTGAAATAAGCCAGAAACAAAACGATCAACACTACCTGATTCCATTTACATGAGGAATGTAGAGTGGTCAACTTCACAGAGACATTAAATAGAAGGATGGTTTCCATGTGCTGGGTGATAGCGGAGAGGAAGTGGGGAATGTTCAATGGGTACAGACTTTTAGTTTTGCACGGTGAAAAGAATTAGATAAATGAATGGTGGTGATAGTTGCACAACAGTGTGAATGTGTTTAATGCCACTGAACTACACACTTAAAAATGGCTAAGATGATAAATTTTATATGTATTTTACCACAATTAAATTTAAAAAAAGAGAAAGAAAATGGTGTGAGGAAAACCCCTCATGGGTAACTAAACCTCAGTTTAGTCAGATCTTTTTGAATAAATCTTTTGAATGAAGGTCATTCTGTTGTTTCGTTTCTCAAGAAAGAAAATAAACAAAAACACATCGACACTTAAAATGGTCCTTCTGGGAACAGAGCTCAGAAATATATGAGACCAATGTTCCAGGGCAAAAGACTGGGACATTTAGCATGTGAGAAATAGGTTGGACCTTTTTATTTATTTACTAGAAAATACCCTACCAGTATGCACATGCACAGCCTACCAAGATTCAAAAGAAATTCTCTATTCATCTGACTTTCTATGGGGCTGACAAGGACAGGAGCAACAGGAACTCATCTTCCTTCTCCCACATTAATCATTGTCCCTAAAATCCTCTTCTCACAGATCCCCAGGTTATCCTGAGTCCCCCAGAGGCTCACTGATCGTCAGACAGAGAAGCTTCCAGATAGAGAAGAGTGTTTGAAGAGAACATAGCCCATAACAACCAAATTTGAATTACAGCTTCCTTCCAAAACACAAATGCAAATCCATTCGAGCCTTTTATTTTTACTTACCACACAGGTCTTTACAGACAAGAGCTCAGCTGAAGACTATAGTAAAAATGATGTTTCATTATTGTTTCTGTTTTGTTCTGTTCTGTTTTGGGGCTTTTCCCCCCAATGGGGACTTTGGATTTTGACACTAAAAATTAACAGGGAGACCCTTGATTCAGCAGCAAGTCCTGCTGGGCTGTGTTTTGGGCTGGCCTTTTGGAGAGGAGTGTAGTTGTCCAAGAATTCACAAAAGCATACTGAAAAATAAAAACTGAAAATAAAAAATAAATTTGTATTTCTGGAGAGATGAAGGCAGGGAGTAATTTAGTATTGGGGAAAAAACTCCAAGTCTGGGGCTAAGTTTTGTGAAATGGAGAACCTAAGTCCCTAACAGGGGATCCTCTATTGTAAACTCCAGTAGTTTTCAATTAAGGGGCCACAGGGTAGTAAAAGCGATTTTTCATATTTCAAGCAGCCTATCGGAAACAGAAGATCTGCTGGGATATGGTCACATGGACTCACTGGAAAGACAAGTTGTTTAGTGTTTGAGCTGGAAGCCTCCCAAGTCGGTATGGTAACACTGGTTATCTCACCCTGATCAAAAACTCTTTAAATTGACCACTGACCATATCAAGGACTCTGAGATGAGATGTTTTTCCTTCCCATTTTGTTATATGTTTTTGATTTAAAAAATGGAATTATAGCTGTATTATTACTTGTCCATAGCAGTTTGGAAGGAAAAATCCTGCCAAACCCTATGTTCACCCAGGAAGAAGCTTAAGGGATCCTTAGAGTTGAAAACTTGGGAAACCGTCCTCTCCCTCTTCCCGTAACGTGCATATTTCAAGGAAATAAACAGACTTGTTCTGAGCCAGAGTGGAGCGTGTCTGTTGTGTGAGAAAATGCAAAGACAGACAGTGTAAATTAACTGCATCTGGTAAGGTTAGGTGAGAAGGGGGAGGAGATAATTAGTTGGCATTACAGGAACAAGGGCAAAGAACAGAGTTCTATATTTACACAGAGGAAATCCAAAATAGACTACTTTGCACCCATTTGGGGCTTGTGAGGGAACTCCACATGTCCGAGTTGGCAGATGGACGCAGAGATCAGATGCAAGGCTGAGCCAAACCCCTGGATACCATAAGCACCATCCTCACCTTCAACAAATGGAAACCTGACAACCTGACTTCATGCCTTTCTTCTTTTCTCTTTTTTTTGAGACAGGTCTCGCTCTGTTACCCAGACTGAAGTGCAGTGGCATGATCATGGTTCTCTGTAGCCTCAACCTCCTGGGACCAAGTGATCCTCTCATCTCAGCCTCCGGAGTAGCTAGAGCCACAGGTGTGTACCAACCATCCCTAGCTAACTTTTTTTTTTTTTGTAGAGATGGGATCCCACTATGGTGCTCAGGTTGCTTCATGCTATTTTACTTCTGAAAATGAAGGCAAGAAGGCTAAGGTAAACCCAAAAGACACTCAGGAGCAGTAACACAAGGTTTCAGTGAGAGAATGGTTATCTTCAAATGAAAGCCCTATGATAAGCAAGCCAAACAAATGCATCTGTTTATACTAAAGTGGGCGCCCTTAAAACCTGATATGGGCCAATTTACAGTACCCTTTGGTATGTATGTTTCCATGTGTAGACATGCAACATTTCGGAAGTAACATATATTTCAAGTGATGTAGAGACATCACTGGGCTAATGTATTGTGCATAGGATAGTAAAAGTAAATGCCACAGTCACATAAAACTCACAATCTGCAGCCAAGATACAATTTCCTCTAAGAAGAATTTAAAGCATGCCAGCACAAACTATGAAGGCACCTAATATGAAAATCTTTTCTTTCTATAGATGTAAGGATACTTTCTTTTGTACATGTGTGCTTTCTTTTGTAACATGTGTTACACAGGAAGAAAACATGAGCATAGTCAGCTTTATCTGTGAATGCAGTTAGATATAGTTATTTAAAGTAGGAGCTCCTGTTTAGTGCAGAGCCATTAAGGTATGCACTCATGAAATCTGAGGTGCAGGTGAGTATTGACAGGTTTGCAAACATTTCTAAAGCTGGTTTAGAGGTATTTATTACAAGAAAGGATGTAACAGTCATGAGGTTAGAGTATCTTCTTAAAAGAGAAGCTAAAGATGGTGGAAAAGACTAGATAAACATTAGCGAGCTCAGTCCACAGGTCTGAAAGGACAGGACCTTGTTCTAGGCTTTTTCACATGCTTCCAGGCTCCCAGAGAATCCCTGGGAAACAGAGAAATGAGCAGATCCAACTCATCAGTTAGGACAGAGAAAGTGCTGGGAGGACGAGGTTGTGGCCATGAAGAGAAGCACAAGTCTGGAAGTAAGGATAGCTCAGCTGTGTTTTTTTTTTTTTAGATGGAGTCTCGCTGTCTTGCTCTGTTGGTCCGACTGGAGTGCAGTGGCATGATCTTGGCACTGCAATCACCACTTCCTAGGTTCAAGTGACTCTCCTGCCTAAGCCTCCCAAGTAGCTGGGATTACAGGTACGTGACACCACGCCTGACTCATTTTTGTATTTTTAGTAAAGACAGGGTTCCACTATGTTGGCCAGGCTGGTCGCAAATGTCTGACCTCAAGTGATCTGCCCACCTTGGTCTCCCGAAGTGCTGGGATTACAGGTGTAAGCTACTGCACCCGGCCCGGAAGGAGAGCTGTGTTCCAATGCCAGCTCTGCCCAACCAGCTGCACAACCACGGGCGAGTCATGCCACCATTCAAGGTTCAGGTTTTTCATCTATAAGGTGAGGAAGATGACTGACTCCAAAGAGTCCTTGCAACTCTGTATAATTAAGCTTCTCTGTACTTTCAAAAAGACCAGAGCAACCCTGAATACCTCCCTAAAGTACAGCTCACTGGAACCTTCTAAAATGGCAAAGACACTATACACCATCCAACAAACATTTTATATCTGCCTGTCATTCTCTTCCAAGCATCTCAGAGAACACTGCAAAGCTGACATTGATATTTCGGTAGCCTCTTGAAGCCTACAGCAGTGACAGAACCCCTCAACCCACCTTTATACAATTGAAGAACAGAGATGCTGAGTGCTTTGTCCAAGGTCAGAAGCTAGGACAGGACCAGAATTCCAGCCTCCTTAATTTCTAGGCTATCCTATACTTTCTACGAAGAAACCAAGCTGGCTTTCTGGGAAAAATGCCAGAGGTTCCATGCTCCCAACTGAGGATTTGTTGGAATATTGGAATAACAACTTTGGAGACTGTGGTCTCTCCAATCCATTTCAGGACCTGGCTAGAAATGTGAAAACCCAAAGAAAGAAGCAACAGGGAATTATTCCGTTTTTTAACAAAAGAGAAAAAAATTAGGGGTGGGAATATGGGGTTTCTTAAAAATTACATGATTGCTGGAAGTTAATTTGGTATTTCTTCGTTGGTTTGTAAGTTCTGTTTCCAATCACAAAAACAGGCAGCAGAGGATGACTAAATCACATTTCAGTGAATTAGTGTCTTGTCCCAAAGAATCTTTCCCATTCTGAAAATAGAACATAGAACCTAGGATGCAATCCTCCATGGAAGAAAGGAATCTCCCTCAACGCAACAGAGAGCTTGTCCTAATCCCCTAAACCATACTCTAAATTGATAATCTTCCAGCCCAGCAGCAATCATGGAGAATAATAAAGCAGATGTCACTTAACTGGGGGCACACTGCCTCTTCTAGAAAACTGATTGAGACCATCCCCTGCAGGAGAGGAGAGATGCCATTGCTTATATCCTTCACCACACATACTACTTATTAGGCTGAAGTTGGTTCACCTGGAAAAGACTCTGCCACAGCTTTAGAAACACGTGTTCCAAAGGAAGATTCTGGCTTCTGCCAAAAAAGGCCAGCATGAGGAGGCCCTTGTTGGACGAGCTTAGTGTCTTGAAATAACATGAAACCAACCTGACAGCAAAGCTCCACGAATCAGTACTCAGAGTTGAGGTTCATGAAGAAAAGAAACCAAAAATGATTAAAAAATCACTTTTTCCCCCTACCTGTCAATTATGACCGGGTCCGACGGAGTCTCATTTCGGTTTCCACAGCTTTTCTTTTCGCAGCATCGACTGTAGATTGGGAAGGAACCAAAAGAGTAAATGAAATTTATTAAATCAAGAAAATGCAATGTGCACATGACAAACAAGAACATTCTTCCCCCCGCCCCCCCCCGCTCCCCAAACAGAGTCTAGCTCTGTCACCCAGACTGGAGTGCAGTGGCTCAATGGCTCGATCTCAGCTCACTGCAATCTCCGCCTCCTGGGTTCAAGCGATTGTCCTGCCTCAGACTCCCCAATAACTGGGACTACAAGTGTGCACCACCACGCCCAGCTAATTTATATATTTTTAGTAGACATGGGTTTTTACCATGTTGGCCAGGCTGGTCTCGAATTCCTGACCTCAGGTGATCTGCTTACCTCAGTCTCCTAAAGTGCTGGGATTACAGGTGTGAGCTGTAGCGTCTGGCCACAAGAACATTCACAAAGATGAATCTGTCTTAGGGGGGAACAACACTCACTGGGGCCTGCTGCAGGGCCGACGCTGGGAGGGACAGCCTCAAGAAGAATAGCTAATGGATGTTGGGCTTACTATCTAGGTGGTGAGATAATCTGAGCAGCAAACCACCATGGCACTTGTTTACCTGTGTAACAAACCTGCATGTCCTGCACGTGTACCCCTGAACTTAAAATAAAGGTTGAAGAAAAAATAAATAAATAAATAAATCTGTTCCACGTAGCCTCCCAGCTGTAAGCTGCTTGAGGGCAGGATTTATGACCACATTTTATAAAATAAAAAATAAAAACACTGAACCTGAAGCCAAAATATACTCAAATTCTCACTCTGGGACTTACAAGCTGGCTAATTCTCAGCACATCAGCTTTCCCATGAGCCATATTTGTAATCTGAACCATGGAAGGTTGGATTTTAAGATCAATAAGGTCACTTCCAGATGGATGCTCAATGATTTTATGATATTTTTGGTATTTGTGGCTTAATAAATATTTGAAGAAAGAGGAGGAAGGAAAATGTATCAAATAGGCTGCCTGGATTACTACAAAGCTTATTTACATAATAGCTTTCTCCAGAGATCTTGGTATACTTTGTAAATATTTATTCATTCACTCATTTCGGTCATTTTTCGAAGATGAAGGAGCAGGACCAGAACTATAATACGCATTTTAAAATAGGAGAAAAATGAGGCAAGGAGCTGCGGGATGGCATCTCCAATAATTTTCACCGAGTCTGAAACGGAAATGATATCCCACTGTTTTTAAGTCCCAGTTCTGAAAACTCCGCTTCCCAGGACGTCCCCCTTGTGCTGGGTACCTGGTAGAAAGACCTCAATAAATGCTGACGGGATTAGCTGAGAGGGAGATAAAGAAGATCCCCTAAGGCAATTACAACAAACAGAAAATACTCCCTAGGACCTGAGAGGGGAGCAAAACACTCCAATCCAAAGGTATCTATTCAAAAATACCTAGACAAATGTGAGAAGGGCAAAGGAAGCTTGCTGGTAAGAAGCACTGGGAATTCACTTCCCTTACCACCAGGTAGCCCATCTGCTGCTTGTCAGGGCTACAGACTTCTGAATACCTCTCTGCTCATCTCAGGCACATGGTCCTCTATCAACTATAGTTGGCTAAGAATGTAGCCTTGACATGGCTTTTTAAAAAATCATTACTATCCATACTGATTGGAGAATATGCCTAAGAAGTAAGCATACTAACAACAATCAAATTATACGTGAGCACTACCCTTCCCATGGTAGTTTTTCTGTAGCCTAAGTTTGATGTGATGCTTTATGAAGTTGCTAAACTGGGAATCAGTGTTCTGGTGTCCAAACCACCAACCAGCTTCACAAATTTAGTCAAATGTCTTTAATCCCTCTTGGCTTTTTCTTTCTTATGAATAAAGTGAACGCGTTGGATTTGATTCTCTCTAGAGTCCTTTCTAGGTTTAAGTCCATGAGGCTAGGGGATTTCATGAGCACTCTTTGAAACTGGTGATAACAAGAGTTAAAAAGGAAGTCATGTGACAGCAGGAACCCAAAGGCCTAGCACCAACACAATCCTAGTTTTTGTTTTTCTGAGACAGGGTCTCACTTTGTTGCCCAGGCTAGAATACAGAGACATGATGATGACTGACTGCAGTCTCAACCTCCCAGCCTTAAATGATCCTCTTTTCTCAGCCTCCCATATGTAACTGAGACCACAGGTACACACCATCACACTCAGCTAATTTTTTATCTTTTATTTTGGTAGAGACAGGGTCTCACTGTGTCATTCAGGCTGGTCTCGAACTCCTGGGCTCCAACTATCTGTCCACTTTAGCTTCCCAAAGTGCTAGGATTACAGGCATATGCCACCACTCCAAGCCCCAGTCCTAGCTCTGTGGCTCTCTGCAGCTCATTTTCCCTCTCTGGTTCTCCACAGAATTAAACATAAACAAATAAATGTCTTAAAACTTTTTAAACCCATCTCTTTCAGGCAGAGAGGTGTGGATTCGCCAGTGAATAAGTCTACCATCCTCAGAAAGTAAAATGTACTTAAGAGATGCTAAAACATTTGCAGCAAATGGGCGCAATGAGGTTTTAAGAAATTTAATCAAATTAGTAGTAAGGAAAAGAAAAATGGTCTCAACTTTCTTAAATACCAGAGTTTGCCACTGGGACCTTCTGAAATAATATTTGGCCTTTGAAATTATATTAGATCTTAACTTTTAAAATTTCAATCCATCCCAAGATTAACACCAATAAAAATGCAGGCCAGCTGCTCTCCCACCTCCTAAAGCCCTTGTCTGTCTTCCCAAATCCCTAGCCCCCCACACCCATTTCTCCCACCTTTCCTGTTTCTAGAATATTGCTTATGTCAACGTAATACCTTTGCAGCTCAGGCAAACCATTTTTCTTAGCACACAATTTCAAAAGACCCATACATGCTAGGTACCTAAAGACCTTCAAGCAAGACTCTCCCCTTTGACATCACCAGCATGTCAACCTAACCCCAAATATGTGTGCAATGCTGGGTACAATTTAATTACAAGAGCACACACTGTCAGAATGTGCCAATTTGTTTAGTTTGGGTAGGAATAATTCTGAGGGGGCTGAGTAAGTTTGCAAAATTGTTCAGCTGAATTCAGCTGCCTTCCATGGGGATTTCCTCTGGAGGAAAAGAAAAACAGATAAAAATGTAAGTCTGGTGCCAGTGTAGTATAATGTAGGGAATGAACTTGGGAGGAAATGATATTCAAAGAAAAATGCAGAGAAACTTTAGGATCCAATCCTCCATTTTCCAACTGTAACATATTTAAATATCATCTCTAACACTGATATTCAGTACAGAAAATACAAAGAAGACACTCACTTGGCCGAACTATAACAGAAAAAGGTATAAAAATAATAGAACTTGGTTGAATTAGCCCCATTTGAGGCTGTCTTAAGATTTTTCTAGGTCTGTAAGTTGGCCAAAGCAAATCGTTCATTCTTTTTTTTTTTTTAGAGAAAAGCTTTCATTAATATGTTCTAGTTGTTCTTTATTTTGTTTTTTAAACAGTGTTCAGTCCTCCTGCCAGCAATATCAGTACAAGCAATGGGAAATGAGAACCTGAGATGTTTGGGAACCTACACTCTTCAAACAGTGTGGAACAGCTCAGAAACCAGGTCCCTGAATTACCAAGACGACAAACTCAATTCACCCTTCCCTTTGCTGTGTAGACAAAGCCTGGATGACCAGCTTCAGGTTCAGCGACTTTAGTTAAAAGGGTTTTCGGGTTATTCTCCAACATGCAAGTCTGAAGTTCATGGTAAGTGTTTTCCAAAACTGAAAATGACTCTAAGATTTAAAAAAAATGAAAAAAATAAATAAAGCAAAGAGAAGAGGAAACTGAACTTGGCAATAGGTTAAGACTGTGTTTGTAACAACCCCAGAGAGACTCAGAGGTGCTCTTTTTTCCTAATAAATGAAAATGAAAGCTGTTCCATTGCTTCTCTCTGGCTTGGTTTGGTTTATTTTATTCTGGTACTTATTTGGAGAACCTTTTATTTGAAACATTCTCAATTTATTCTCCCCATCTCCACCCAGAGTCTTCGAAGGAGAGAGAAAAAAATAAAACAAGTTGGAAGTGGGAGGTGGGGAAATATGAGAAATCTTATCGCGATCCTGAATCATACCTGCATTTTTCAGAAAGGGAAAAAGAGAGGGATAAAAGATGGCTGGGGAAGGGGAAAAATCCCCAGCCATGGACAGAGGGCATCCAGTCAGCCAAACTCCAGCTCACAACAAGCGAGTGTGTTCCTTTCCCCTCCAAAATGGTTTTTAAAATTCAACCTTCAACTTTCAAAAATCTGTCTCTAATTTTAAACTCAAATAAGCGCACAGCATGGTGGCTTTTGTTTTGTTTTCTTCTCCCCAACTCCTCCCTGCGATTGCATAACAAAAGTGTCTAAATTCACACCATCTGGCCGATAAAGACACTGGCCTCACTGCCCGGCTGGCCCATCTGATTAGGGCCCTGTCTAGCCTGCGCCTTGTGGCGAAAAGTCACAGCTGTGGGGTTTGCTCGAGCTCAATACAACTCTGTTATTAGCCAGCTGTAGGCCTTGAGACGACTTCTGTTCAAATTATAATATCTTTTAACCCTCTGAGCATTGAGGGCTCAGGGGTGGCTGGCAGCGACATAACAACTAGATTTCTTCTTGCTAATAATTGGCAAAATGAACCAAAGCAGAGAAGAGAGGAACAGAGACCATTGGGGAAGGGGGGAAAAAAGTTATTTCTAAAGAGATTTATTTTGTCTCTGCTTTGTTCCCCGTTTAAAGCTAAACACCAATTTATGAGCCTTTTACTAAAGATTACGGAACATAAAACCATCTGGGGAAGCGCCCAGGTATGCCGGATAACACTATGCAAATGAAACTAAGTATGTGCAATAACCCTTGAGAAGTGGGGCACCTGATTCATCCCTCAATCATTGACCGCTACAACTGGCTCTTAAAATGAAAGAGAAGGAACTTTTCCCCCTTCCTGGAGAATCAACCAGCTCTAACTGATAGATTGAATGATAACTTCCCTTTCGGATGCATTTAATATTTGCCATCACACATCTCGTCTGTACACATGTACACACACACACACACACACACACACACACACACACACACACACACATATGCTGCAGACAGTATCCATCCAATGGATCATTTATTTACACATAACTAATATTTATTTTAAATTCTAGTTTGGGAAGAAAACAGCAGAGCATCTTCCCAGGTCTCCAATGAAGAGAAGTTACAGTACATTAAATTTTTATATTGTGTTACTAATGCAGACTAAACTAGAGGCTTTAAAAATTGATGCTGCTACTTAAACAGCATAAAATGAGGAAGATTTGATTGGGCTTAAAAATAAAAATGTCAGTCTTGACTACAACTGGATGGGCATGCAAGTATTATTTAAAATGATAGGTATAATTTATTAGACAATGGATCTGTTTTTGGTTTTGTTTTCTTTCCTTTTTAGAAGGTAATCTCTCCAAACAAAGGCAAAAAAAAATAAAAATTAAAAATAAAAATAAAAAACCTTTCAACTAATAACCTAATCAAAGCATCCTGACTATTTACATCTAGGTATTATATAAAGCACATCTCAGAACTGTATTTTCTTTCTGAACAAATTTATCAAAGGTCCCTGGGATACTGGAGTATCTATCATCTTACTCCTCCCAACGCCTTCCTCCCCTCAGCTACTCCAGTAAGGAAGCCTTCATTGCTTTCAGCTGAAGCCATTGGCATTTGGAGAGTTTGTTTTTTTAATACTTGGTCAAAACCAAAACAAACATGTCTGATTGTTATGGTTTCTTCCCGACTAGGTTGGGGAGGGAGATAAGGCTTCAGGGAGCTGCCCATGAAACAGTCCACACTAAATCAGATAGCTTGCAATTACCCACAACCAGTAAGTCTGGAGTTGGGAGACACTCACTAAATCAATAGCCAAGTAAGGAAAGATTGAGGCTTTCCCTCCAATCAGAGCTTTTTGGAGGAAGAGAGGCATGTGTGGAACAGACCTTTAAATTTTCCTGATAAAACAACCACACTCTTTCCAGAGTTTCCTATTTATATCCTTTCTTGTTTGCGGCGGGGACCTCCAGCACCTAGCAGATACCAGGCACATACTAGGTACTCAATACACATTTGTAAGGGTAAAAGTGAATGCAATTCTTCTGACTTTAAAAAATTTCTTCTAGTCAGGCAGAAGGAAAGGGGGTAATACACAGAACTCAAGGTGGAATGGATTGGTCTCTGAAAAGAAGATGGAAAAGGTGCAGAAACGCCAGTAGACTGAACCTTTCGCGACGCGAACATCGGAATCCAGCTGCTGTGCTGCTCCACACTCCAGATCTCCCCATGGGTCCTCTCCCTGCCCCTCCTACGCACTGATAGGAACTGGACTGATCTTTCTTCCAGGTAGTTCCTTTTGAGCTGAGAACCTCCCCCTGCCCCCCCCCACCCCCCCTACACACACCCCCGTACGTGAAGTCCTAAGACAGCAACTTCCCGGGAGGAAGAAAACGTCCCCGCATCACCGCAGGTGCCTGGGTGCAGGAAGCGCCCCGGAAATGAGCCGCTGGACCCTCTGGCGGTCCCTCGCCCAGACTAGGAGTCCTTCCAGGGCTCTGACTCAGTAACTCCACAAGTGGCCGGCCTGGAAATCTACGGCGAGAGGCCCGGCGGGAACTCCAGCCGAAAATCCCGGATCCCAAACTCGACCCGGGTTGCCCAGCCCACTTCCAGCACTACCACTGACAATGGAGACGTTCCACTGTCCAGAGAAAACTCCTGCGACATCAGAGAGGTGGAATCCCGAGTCTTTCTGGGTTTTCTTTCCAGTCCTCAGGGCTATGCTCTAAGAAACTTGCAAAAAGGGGTTTCGGTGAATCTGCACCCAGTCTCCCTGCGAGGCCTCCCAGCTGTGCGCCCTCACTCCTGAAAATTAGTCCCGGGAACGCCGCGCGCCAGGCGGGGCTGGAGCACCTGCGGGCTCTCCCGGCAGGCCTGGGAAAAGGCGCCTCTTACCTACACATCACTTCGTGCGTCAGGAGAACTCGGCACATTTCCGGATTCTTATTCTGTCCCTCGTACGCGATGGGCTGTGAAGTAGGTGGGGGCAGGAAGGGAAGATGTGGAGAAGGGTGGGGGGCAAGGAAAGAAGGGACTTCAGAAGGAGCACAACATCAATTTTTCTCCCACCGCGTGCCACCGCGTTAGGAATTCCCGCTAGCAGCACTACCTGCGCGTTTGAGTTTGCACTCAGCTGAAATCATAGAGAAGTTTGCCCCAGTGAGAACATCATTCTTAGCAAAATGGAATGTTTCGGGGAACTGTATCTCCCAATCACTGTTTCCTCTCCATCCTTTTTGTTTGCCTCCCACCACCCCCAGAGTTTCCCTGAGCCAGACAGAACAGTACACTTGGTGAGACAGAAGAAAACATCTTCCCGAGTGGACAAGGTGCTGGGAGGGGGCTGTGGAGTCTGACCCAGGAAATCCTGGAGGAGGGGCAGGTCAGAGACAAACTGGAACGTTTTAGAGGGGTCCCGGGAGGTCAGAGACAGACCAAGAGGAGCCAAGTGACTTCGGGCTCACCTGCTTGGTGACCGAGTCGATGAGCCTGACGTAGAGGTCCTGTTCCGTGCGGACACCTGTGGGGACCAGACAGGCACAAGTCAAGGGCCATGGAGCCCCTTCCAGGCACCCCAAACCCGTCTCTGCCCTGGGGCCGAGGCCCAAGCAGCCTCTCCAGGCTAAGCCGCCCTGGAGACAGTGACCTCCCAATCCCCTGTCCGGGGCAAGCCTCCCGCCGCCCTAGGCTCCAAGCCATTCCTGCGATTGATCATGGCAAGGTCACCGTGTGCGTCCCGGAAGCCGGCTGCGAGGCGCCGGCTCCAGGTTGCTGTAGACGAGCTCACCGTTGCTGTAGAGGAGCTGTAACTTGTAGTGAGTGCCATTGTTGGTCTTCTCGTTGCCTTGTTCCTGAAAAGACAAGCAGCCTTAGATTCTCCTGCCTTCCAGCCCCCTCAATAATGAGGGAAAGAGGAGAGAATGAATCCCTACCCCACATCCCTTCTCCCCATCAAAAGGCAGGTTTGAACAACCACCTGTCCTGCCCTAGGTCAAAGGGCACGAGCATCTGCTTGTCCTTGGCCGCCCTCGGAAACTTGCCAAGACTCCGGCCCTCTGTCTCCTTTAAAAATGTCCTCAGAAGAGCGACCCTTGAGTTTCAACAACCAGACAACTCTCCAAAGCTGCCTTTAAACAGGCACCGCCCAACCCATCAGGCTCTGTCTGTCCTTAGGAAGCCCCAAGGCTTCCCTTGGCAGAAAAGTGAAAGGACTTGTCATTTGGAAGGGCACTATTCGGGCCTATCCTTTGAGGACTGCGCCTGCAGGACCACGAGCTCAAGGACTGAGTTCCAAGTTCAGGAGGGACTTTGGGAAGTGACTGCTCTAAAGCTCATTATTGTACAGCTGGGGACACTGAGACCAGGAAAGGCCAAGAGATTTTCCTTTGGTCACACATGGGTTTCGGCAGACTGTCCTTCATTTGAGATAGAATCCAGCCCCCGATTCCAGGCTTGGATTTAGAGGTGGCTCTGCCTTGGAGGAAAGAAGGCACAGCCCGAAGGCGGGCCAAGGTTGGGCTGCCGGCTTCCGTTTAGTTATGCAACTCAGCCCACCTGGCTGGCCCTCGCAGGTGCAAAATAATTAAAATTAACCCGGAGAAGGGGAGTGGTGGCCTTGGGGGTACTTTTTAACTATGGTCTAGTCCGAAGGGCGTTTGCTCCACCGTCAGTCCGTAACCAGGCGTTACTAAGGGCGCCACGCTCCCTGCGCAGAGCCGGGAGCGCTCCTTCAGAACCCGGTGGGGAAATAGGGGTGGGAGGAGGTTCGGGAAATAGACTGATTTAGAGGCTGGGGGTGCGAAGCCTCGATTTATCATCCCTGATGATGCGAACGGAAAAGTGTCTCGAGAGTGACAGATGGAATCTTTAGTGCCTCGCAAAGAGGAAGTCATTAGGCCGCGGAGTTTGGGGGGTAAGTTCCGCTTACTTTGTCATTCTCCACAAAGTCCACGAAGGCCGTTCGCTCGATCTCCACCGGCTGGCCCTGCCTGTCATAGAGCGCCAGGACGAAGTGAAAGAAGTTGGATTTCCTCAAGTTGGAGGGAGGCTGTTTCTCAAAGTGGGCCCGGGACAGGGCGACCCCGCTGCACAGGGACACAAACAGGACACAGGACACGGGGAAAGACAAAAAGACGATGTTACTAACTGCCCACAACACTGCAGAGGGGTAAGGGGTCTACTTCTCAGGTCCAGAGTTCTGACCCTTAGGCCTTTTCTCCAGTTCGGATAAGAGGAGACTCCTTAGCAGAGTCACCGTGGCCACGGGGTTTGGGTGACAGGGTTGATGCCTGGGGTCTTTGACACCGCCCAGCGGTCCGGCATCCCACCGCTGGACCACCCACCATCCCGTCTTTAGTGGAAACCGAAAGACCCGGGCTGCCGACAGAGGCCCAGATTGGTCCCCTAAAGAGGTGACCCGCGTCCTACACCGTGGGATGGCTCCATCCACTCCCTCGGGTGGTACTGCTGGGTGTATCAGGATGGAGAGCTAGGAGCCAGGGTTAGGAGAAGTGCCCCCTTCCCTTCGGAAGAAGCGACCCTTTTATTTCCTATTAATTCGAGTGACCCGTCGTGGAGCCAATGCCCACAAGGCCCACATGCTAACTGGGAAAGGCAGTGGGTAAGAACCCTAAGGTGCAGGCGGGAGAGTAACACACGGTCCACGTCTGGGTCCTTGGGCTGCTTGCCTCGCTCTTCCGAAAAGTTGTGCCTGGGACAGAGGCAGCGAGGAATCCTCGAGACCAGCCCCGGGGATCGCTGGCCACCCCGAATGAGATGACCGACATAAGGGACCCTCGCTCCCAGAGGTGCTAGGTGGGGAAAAGCCAAACTGTTAAAAGGCGAGAACCTCCTTTCCTGGGGCTGCCGCGATCCCCGCTCAAGCTGCGTTTCCCAGCGGCGCCAGCGGAACCCAGTGACTGTGAAACCCAAGTTAGGGGGCCCTCGAGCGTGTTGAGTGTGTGGACACACTTCCCAGCCCAGCAGTTGCAGCCACAGCCGACCTGGCCATCAGATCCCATTTCACCGAAGACTTGGGGCGCAGGCGAGCGCATAGATTGCGGCGCTGGTGTCTCCCAGCCTTGTACCCCGGTGCTCGAGCACCTTCATTCATTCTTTTGAAAGGGGTAACATTTTGGCTTGGATCTCCCCGACTCGGTCTGCCCGTTCCAGCTTCAACAAACTTTTTGATCCGGGGAAGGAAAGCAGGCGAGGGAGCCGTCTTTAAGGAGCCCGGCTAAGAAAATGCACGGCTCTGCAATGCCGCCTTATTTCCGTCTGCTCGCCGCCCGGCCAGTCCCTGAGCGCTGCGGAAAGCCGCCGCAGCAGCAGCCGCCGCCTCGCAGTGCGGTCGGCGGGAAGGAAATCCTCGTGCCCCGGGCCCCGGGAGGGAGGGAACCGCCGTCAGCCCAAGTCCCGGAGCGATGAGACTTCTGCTTCCTCTCCTCCAAGGCTGGAGGCCGGTTCGCTCTACCCGGGACACCTGGACAGTTTGGGAAAGGGATAATTTCTCCTAGTGATGTTGGCACGTAAGGCTGGGTGGGTGGCCAGGAGGGCAAAGGAGGAGGCGACGGTCGTGGAAGAAGTTCACGGGCTCTTTGACGGTAGAAGGGCGGCTTCTCTCGCAGACAAGGACCTGGAGACCACAAATCCCAACCCAGTCGTGGTGATGACAGAATGGGACCGTAATGTCTTCGTAGGGTGGCACCCTGGACATGGTATTTACTATCCCAGCACGCGGACGCCTAGACACAAAGTCAACCTCAGGGATCCGGATAAACCAGAAGCTGATGATCCCTGCGCCTGCCTGGCTGCCGGTCGCCTTTCCTCGCCTCTTTCTTCTTCCGCAGCTCCTTCTACCATGACTCGGTCTTTTCTCTCCTTTTTAATTTCTTCTCTTCTCCAGCTCCCCAACTCCTTGCGTCTGGCTCACCGTTTTATCTTTGAGCCGGGACCTTCCAGCCTGTCCCCCTCCCAGAGCTCCCGGCCGCCTCGCTTTCCACGGCGGCCGCTCCTGCTTCTCCCGCTCCTCTCGCCGCCTCCACCCTCTGGCCACGGGCCTCCCGGGCTCCAGGAATCGCCCAGCAAGATGCGGGAGGCAGGCGCTCGCAGGCGGCGTGGCGAAGCGGGGAGCGGCCGGGAAGCCGGCTTTCCTCCCGCGCCGACACTGCCACAGCGAGTCCTTACGCTAAGCTCTGGGCCAGGCCGGCTCAGCTCGCAGGACTAGGGACTGAGCTGGGAGACGTTGGGTGCTACTTTGTCATATTTCCTTGCAAAGCATGGACTGCGGTAAAGGAATGGGAGAGAAACGCCAACGACCAGGCAGTTCAGAAACTCCAGTGCTGGCTGCCCGGTGAGCGTTCCCCTGACTGCAGCGTTCTGCTTGCCGGAGGGCTAGCCCCAGCACGCAGGGCCTGGGCGACAGATGGGGGAACAGGGAGAGAGAAAGGCACAGGGAGCAAGGGAGGGGTGCACACGGAGAGACAGACGGTAAGAGAGAGAGACCGACAGCGTAGTCATTGCGCGGCCGTGCCGTTACCTCTGTGCGGCGACATTAGCATCCACCACTCCGACATTCCGGACCCAGGACCTGACCGAATCCATCTCCGCGCCCAGCGATTTCTCTTTCAGAGCTGGTCCTCTTCCTAAAGTATCTTGAATCCCAAACATTTAAAAAGTCTGATCCTCTACTGTCGCTTTAAAAATAAGAGTTACAACGATACAGTCCTGTTTCCAACGTTGCCAGCAAACCGTCTCCTCCAAAGCAATCCAAGAAAAGGGATCAAGTGCCCAAGTTTGAGTCTAAGAAAAAAAAAAAGGTAACCCGTCCTTTGCTTCACTGGCGAAGTGCGGACTGATGTAGCCAAAGTTTGGGTTCTTATCCTCCGCAAGTTCAGATCTGCCGCCTCAGCCCCTCCAGCCTAGGTCGCTCGCATCCTTCCAGCTGCAGCGCTGCCTCCTGAAAGTGATCACAATTTAGAAGCATCACCTGTTCTGGGAGAAACTGGAAGAACTTGATGGCTGCCTAATCTCTCCCCTTCCTCCAGGTCCCCCCTCCCTGCTCCTCCCCACCGTTCCAATTTAGAAAAAAAAAAAAAAAATCCCCAACAGGATCAGTTGTAAAAGGACGGGGAAGACCCGGAGCCGAGAGGAGGCGGTGGCGGCGAGCGCGGCGGAGCCTGGCTGCAGCCGCGCACGGGCCCCATGAATGGGTTACTACGGCCTTGGCCGCGGGAGGCGGAGCCGCGGCCGGATAAGGAGCCTCATTTGCATGGACGCTCGGGATTGGCCGGCGCCGGGTTGGCCGGTCCGACGTCCTCCTGCGGCGCGCGCCACGCTCTGCGTTGCCGGGAGTCCGGGAGGTGAAAGGGGACAGAAAGCTGCGGGCGTCGCGTCCTTGCACGAACCCCGTGTGCGTGCGCAGGATTGGGGGAGCCCTGACACCCTGCACTGACTTAGGGTAGCGGGGCTCTGCGGGCTGGGGACGCACGGGCTCGGCCTGGCTGCGGGAAGCCTCCGTGGATCCTGCCTCTAGATGTAGGTTTTTGGAGCCAGCTGGGAGGCACGTTCGTTCCCGGGGTTCGGATCTGTGTGCATGCTTGTGAGCGTGGCCACATGTGCTTATGTTTTGTGCAAACGTCCCCCAGAGCACCCAGCTCCCTGAACCGCTCCCGCAGGTCTCCTGGAGTTCCACGGTGATATCAGATGCTGCGTGCGGCTTGTGAGAGGCTGAGTGGAGGACAGACGGATGAAGGCGGGGGATGGGGTGGGGTGGACGAGCCGGGCGCAAGTGCTGCTCAAATAAATACAGTCCGGGGGAAAACGGTCCAGGAGCTAAGGAAAACACTCGCGGGCGGGCGCGAGCGGCAGTTGCACCCGAGTGGAGGAGAGGTTGCTGACAGATCGAGGCAGGCTGCGTGCGCGAGCGGCCGGGGCGTAGTCCCGCGGGTCCCCCGGTTCCCGCCCCATCTCTGTTCCCGAAGCCCCCGGGAGTGGTGGGGGGGTGGGGGACGGGGGAGTAGCGGAAACTTCGCCCAGCGCGCGCGGTCGCCGCGGTGCTGGCCGCAGGCTGGTGGCCGGGAGGCTGTGGCAGCAGCCTCGGAGAACAGCTGAAACCCTAGACGGCTTTTTAACTGCGCTGTGCAGCTCGCAGTGCCTATTAAACAGCCTCCTGGCTGGGTGTCATTTTCTTGCTTCTCCTTTTGTATTCTGATCTGTGCATAGATCTGCTGCTGAAATCTAGAACACCAGCGCGAAAACAGATTTGAAGACAATGAATGCAAATCTGTGCTCAAAGACCATCTGCTGTGGAGACAATCAGCTCTTCGCAGTTCGAGCGATTGCGCCCGGGTCTCCCGGCCTCATTAAGGAGAGGGCATTTGCGAGCGCCTGGGCTGCGTTTAGGGCACATTCTCCCCTCTTAGGTCTCAGATTTGAGAGCCCAGATCCCTTAGGTGTAGGTGAGCGCTCGCAAAGGAACTGCGAGGGTTTGCCGCTAGAGGACACAGCGCCTGGCAACTTCTTTGCCTGGGCGGACAGGAAGCTCGCACTTAAAGAAAACCCGGCTCTCCTGAGAAAGGGACGGGTGCGCGCCTCCACCTCACCCCCACACGGGGGTAACCACCGCGGCACCTTGTTGCGCGCGCGGGATTGCGACTAGAAAGCGCGGCTCCCAACTGCGGAGATTCCCTTGAAAACGGATAAGGGTTAGGGAGTTTGAGGGGGCGGGTGCACGGACCCTCTGCACGGGCCCCGGGTTCCAGGGGCTGGGGTCATTTATCTGGGGAAAGGTACAGAAGGCAAATCTCCCTCCTCTGGGTTGTGTTGACTGTGGTACCCGGACTCCAGGGCTCTGGCTTGGTCCTCCCTGTTGGACTAAAAGGGGCGGCGGGAGAATCACACAGGGCGACTGGGAAATGGGTCGGGTGGCTTGCAAAAGCCTAATAAGACAGGAGTGTCCTCCGCAAGAAGGGGGAGGGTGGGAGGGAAATTTGTAGGGATGAGATTCCCTGCCCTGTTTCAATTTGGCAATTTCTCTGTTACATGCAGGTTTTACGGAGAAGTTCGGTCCCAGCAAAAACTAACCACCCGGAATCTTCTACCCTCTCTCTTTATAAATCTCTCCGAACCTCAAGCAACTACCCGCCTTCCCCGCCCCCCTCACCCCTGCCCACACTCCCTTCTTCGTCCGGGGTCTGTGCCCAGGAGGCCCAAAGCCTTGAGTTCCTTGGCAGAGAGTGTGGAACAGCCGTGTGCCCCTTCCAGAAAAGCCGATGAGACCAGTGATTTTTTTTCAAGGGGCCTTTGATCGGCTGCACCTCCACGTTGACCAGGAAAAGTGCGCATGGCACCCCGAGAGGCCTCTGGTCAGCAGTAGGCCTGGGCCCAGCCCCAACAGTTTACCCCTCAGGCTCAGGTTGGCTAGGGTTAAAGGGCAAAGTCAGGGTCGAGGGCGCCAGCTTTTCTTGGCGGTAACAGCTGCCACCCAAATTCTGCCCCCTCAGGAAGCGAATGAATTGTTTCTTTCTCCCAACTCCCTGCTGCCCGCCCCCAAACAGGCCGCATGCGGCGGGCGCCCCTTCTCCCAGCCAACCCCCAGAGACGCGAGCAGGGGCCGCGGTGCCCCGCTGGAAGGCAATTAAGGGGAGCCTTGGCCCTGAACTTTGACAGAGTGGGGCCGCCCCGCTACTCGTGGGCTGCGCTAAGGGCGCCCCCCGCGGTAGTGCCGCTGGGGGTTCCAGGAATGGCTCCCTGGTGGCTCGCCTCGGGAGGTGAAGTTCCCCGTTGGCCAGGCTGAAGTTCCTGCAGGAGCCTGAGGGAACAAGGACTGCCTTGGGCCCAGGGTGGCGGCGTTTCGGCCCACCCAGTTGGGCTTGTATCCGAATAGGTTTTTGGGGGGAATGGACGCTGAGTCCGCCACCCTCGCCAAATACGCGTGGGTTCCGGGAGTGAGTAGCGGCTGCCGTGCCTGGAGGGTCGCTCTCACCTCTATCGCCTCCAGCTACCCGCAAGCAAACCGCCTTTTCGATCGCGCAACACAAAACCCGCCCTGAGCTGCGCAGGGGCCCGGCAGGCGCAGCTGCGGCCCCGGGAAGCCCAATCCCGCGGGGCTGCAGAGCCCACACGCTTCTCCGGCTCCCGCCAACGAGATCGCTTCTGCTCCTCCCCTGGGTCAAGAAAAATCCAAAATGAACTCTATGATTAAAATTATTCACAATCTATTTATACAAAACTGGGGGTGTCTCTCTTACCCTGTCTCCTTCATTCGCCCTTCCCAAATGACCCAACCCCCTTTTTTCCCATGTTTCTGTTTCACGTCCGCAACCCAGTGCGAAATGTTCGATTTCCTCTTAACTGGTTTTAAGGCTCCTTTGCCCAGTCTCGTCCGGTCATCTGGGCGCCGATAAAAGGTTTGGAAATTTTACTTAGAAATTCTCTCCTGGCTGTGTTCCTGTCCGGCGTGACGCTGGAGTGAATTCAGAGATGTCAGAACACACCCCTAAATACGGCCTTCACCCCCACTTCCAGACATATACCCGCTGCGCTGAAGCACAGAGCCAGACCGGTACCCGGGGAATTCGATCCACAGAGAGCCAGTCTGGGTTTTATAAATGGCAAAAGTGGCCTCTCTTCGGACCTGAATTTTCCGATTTTTTTTTTAAGCTGGAATCTCTACTCTTTGTCCGACTACAAAGAAATAGATTTACTCTGCATATCAGAGACCTGCCGAAAATTTAACTCAAAATTCTTCGTGAAATGATATTTTAAATATCTAGCTTAATTAACTCTCACACCAAATTGCAACTTTGGCATTTTCTTCCGGAAACTAGATTTTTATGTTCTATAAATGCGAATTCCCTAGAGAGGGTGGGAGAAAATAAACTATTCATAAATGCTCGACATACTTCAGGAGGACTCTGCCATCGATACCAAACAGCTCCCTTATAGGACAATCTGGGTAAGAAGTGCATTCGCTGCTTTTGTTTTCACATAGTGAAGGAGATTCGAGTGGGAACAGCTGCAGAAATACTGAGGCATGGAGGAACGTTTTAGAGACACCTGATGTCGATTGTGTCCAGGCCAGTCAGGGCACTGCAGTGATTTTACCCAAAATAGACTGGAGGCGCCAGATTCAACTCAACCCTAACACTTGGCAACTCCTGAAAGTTTTCCTACTCGTCCTCCTCTCTTCTGCTCCTCCTCCCACTAGTATTCTCCTTCAGAAATATCCCTCTTTCCCATGCCCTGATTCCGGGTGCAGAACGAGCTAGGAAGCAAAGCGTAAAGGTCAGGAGAACAAATTCTCACAGCAACAGCCACCGCTTGGGGAGCGCGGGTGTCCGCGCAGGAGTAGAGGCCCGGGAGGTGTGTGTGCTGCGGGGCAGGCTGTCTGGATAGAGACGTGATGAGGGTGGCTTCCACGTGAACCTGGGGAGCCGATTTCCTGGGCAGGAGGGGTGACTTGTGCGTGAAGCCCCTGCTGGGGGCCGTGCTGGGGTACAGCCGGGTGGGAGCCCCTTCCAGGAAACTGCAGGAGGCGGTGGCAGCTGTCATCACTACTTACGGTGGTGCAGTGATCGGAGGGCCAAATTGACCCACATTAAGAGGCTTGATCACGCTGGCTCCGTGAAAGGGAAGACCGAGAGGAAGGTACTAACGATCAGAGGCAGGAGTTGCCCAAGCCCTTTCTCACCCTTAAACTTCACAACACTTCAAGTGAAATTTGTAGATTTGTTTGCCCCCATTTTACAGATGAGCAAAATGAGGGTGAGAGATGGCAATTGGCATCCCAGCTGCTAAAGGGGGAACAAGGATCCTCCCTGATCTTCCACTTCTAATACTCCACCATGGTGCGCAACAGAAGGCCTTCAGAAAGAAAAAGTTACATGTGACTGTTTTCCTTTTTTTTTTTTTTTTTTTTTTTTGACCCCCGGCTGCTTGGCTCCGTGATAACCGAAGAGCTACTCTGAAATGCCCCCCTTTTCCTGGTGGTGCCCGCCAGCCGGCAGGGGAAAGCCCGCGGGACCTCCCAACTCCTTCCCAGCTCGCGGCGGAGGTGTGAGCGATGTGTTGATTATTCATATTTTTTGAAGAGCGCACACTCTGCCGCGGCCGGCGCCGCCACATTTCACACGTACACTGACGTGCACACATGCACACGCGCTCACCCGGCCCCGCACGCGCCCACCGCCCCGCGCGCCCGAGGCCCTCCTCGGATAAGGGAGGGGTTCCCACTCACCGACACCCTGCTGCCTTTTTCTCCAAGCCCCCACAAACACATCCTGGCTTTCGGATCCAACTTTCTTCTCCATAATATACTCGTCTCCCCTACTCCCGCCTCCCGGATTTGCGGGTGGTGGGGGAGACTTTGGGGGCGGAGGTCAGCTGCAAATATGGCACCATCTAGAATTTCATTCCATTTAGCACTAGGCAATCTCCTCCTCCAACACAGACACGCACTCGCACACCACTACGATCACCTCCACCCACACTGGCACACCTCAGGTGGCAAGAGAGAAAACCCAGGAAAGTCAGTCACTAGCGTAGAGTGCACGGTTTCCAGTCATCTAACGTTTAGAGTAGGTAACGGTGCAAACTGGACTTCTAATCGTGGGATCTCCCCAAACACAGCCCAAGGCCTAGAAATTCCATTTCTAGCTCACAGAACCCTCCACCCCCACCCCTCAACCTGCCGGAAGCCGGACAATCATTTCGGGGCTAGTCGGTCCAGGGAGCTCGGGACCTGGCACCCGCGGAAACCAGCCGGGAAAACAGAGATCCCTCTCCTGGCCGGGCAGCACCGTGCCACCCTCGAAGGGGCGACACAACTTCCACTTACTCTTTTCTCCCAAAGGAGAGCAGACGGGGGTCACAGGGCTTCGGGGTGACCGCGTTCAGACAGTTCCACACCCCCGCGCGGGAAGCTCTTACAGCAACGTTTAGGGCAGTGCTGGCCGCGCCGCGTAGGGGGGGCTGGACTAAATGCCCAGAAACCTCACAACCCGCGCACTTTCAGTGGATCTGATCCCGGGCAAGTTCTGTCGTTTCTGTGGTCCTCGCTCGAAGCAGAAACTCTGGCGTCCGCAGACCCAGGTTAGAGGCCAGCGTTTACTGATGAGGTCTCTGTCATTTGATCTTACTCCTCTGAACCTGTTTCCTAGTCAGTTAAACGGGAATGTTATTCCCCTGAATTTCAGTTTCCTTACTGGTAAAATGGGGATATGTATTCCCCAGAACTTCGCTTGCCTTACGGGTAAAACAGCTTAGGCGAAAGTATCTGGCACACAGTAGGTGTTCAATAAACGCTTGCTTTCCTTCTGCACCTGCAGGTGTCAGATGAGCATGACCACATCTACTTATGGAATTCACTGGGTCCTGAGTCTCCTACGGGATGGGTTTCCTCTCCCCCGACCCCTGCGCTCCTGAGGCGGGGATTCTGACTCGCTTGTCTTTGCAGCTCCTTGGCCTGGCGCAGGGACTGGATCGCGCAGTGGGTGCTCAGTTTGTTTGTTTCTCACGGAATTATATGTGGGGAAAGTGCTTTGGAAGCTGTTTGGTGCCCGCAGGTGTCAGAGGGCACGAAGGTCACCGAGCGGGGCCTTACTCCGGGAGGGAATGCGACTTCATTCCTAGGATGCTGCGCTGGGGGCTCCGTGCTGCGCGCGGCAATAGGTAGGGCGCACCCCGAACGCCAGCTTGGTTTGCTGCGCGGCCAAGTGCTGGGATGGATCGTGGAACTCACCAGAGAATTGAAGATCGTGAGGGACTCTGGAATGGTCCTCTGGTTTCTACGACAACCCCCACCCCTGCGCCCCCCACACACTGCGTCGATAAGTGGTTCACAGAGAGCTCGGGGAGCCCCTCCCCGCCCTGCGCCCTTCTCAGGAAGAGACGCGGCTCGCCTGGCACTACAAGTCTTGGTCTCCGGAGAGCCGAGCTCCCCGAGCGGCGCTTTCCCGAGCCCGCATTAAACCAAGCTGGGAGGGAG
Organism: Cheracebus regulus; assembly: GCA_963574635.1. NCBI lineage: Eukaryota > Metazoa > Chordata > Mammalia > Primates > Pitheciidae > Cheracebus > Cheracebus regulus. The sequence continues at coordinate 42,116 of CAUYQU010094722.1, read as the reverse complement.
GGAAGCTGACGGGCGGAAGAATAGAGACACAGCGCACAGCTAGCCAGGAGGTGGCCTACTGGAGGCTGGGGGTCGCGGGGGGAGGGGTGGTGTTAAGGGGTGAGGTTCCAAAATTTTCCATTCCACAGAACTAGAAGCCCTTTTAAAATCTGCACCATCTTTTATGCAAAAGCAATTCACGTTCATTGCAGAAAAATAAATACAAAAACAAAAAGAAATTTATCAGCCTCCAAGAGCATCAACATAAATAACTACTGCTAATATTTGGATTTTCTCCCAGTCTTTGTTTTATGCACATTTCTATATACATACTTTAAATTTGCTGATTTGTAACCTGTTGGCTCACTTAATATAGCATATTTTCCTATGCTATTAAATATTTTTCTACAGTAACATGTAATATTGGCAGAGTATTTCATTGTCCATGCCATAAATTGTTTGATCAGTCTATTGGATTGGACATTTAAGTTGCTCCTAATTATTCACTACTATAAACAACACTATGAGGGACATCTTTGTAGCTTAGTTTTTTTTAATGATTCTTTCCTTAAGATAAAGTCATAGAAGTAAAATTGCAAAATCAAAGACTCTGCATATTTTTACACCTTGATACAGATTCACAATTTGGCCTCTTGAAAGATTAAGTGTACACTTTTGCCAGCAATACCTGAGATGACCCCTTCTGCCCTCACCCCTCAACCTTTCTCAATCCTTGAGGTTATAATCTTACTAAAATTTGCCCGTTTGATAGATTGGAAATATCCTTTGGTATTTTTATTTGTATTTTATTTATATTATGTGAATTGCCAGTAAGGGGGAAATGTTTTTCAGACACTTTTTGGCCAGTGTGCGTCTTTGGGGAGTTAAACATTATTTTATTAAGGAATTTGAATTTTAATTAATCATATATGTTGAAAATATTTTTTCCAATCTTTGCTTGCTGGTAATTTTATGTATGAGAATTTTTTTGGTGGCAGAAATATAGACATAGTTTAGTCACAATGTTTTTGTCTGCAAGTGCCAAAATAAGTGACTAAAAGCAATTTAAGCAATAAAATCATTTAATTATCTCACATACCAAGAAGCCTGGAGATAGATAGCCCCAAGTTATGTCCAGCACTCACTGCTGCCACAAACAACCCTGGTTCATTGGTTCTTCACCCCACCATGCTTTGCCTGTTGAGTTTCAATCTCATCTCCACTGCCTCCTAGGGGCGGATACAGCAGCAGTCGTGGCGCACATTCAAGGCAGGAAGCAAGAGAAACAGAGCCACCCGCAGCTTTTGTGCCAGTGGACTGCAAAGTAGAAGCTTTCCAGAAACTGCCCTTATGCCTCAGGCAAACAGTCCTTTGCCATAACTGAGTCATGTGGCCATCCATAGTCAGATGTCTATCTGGGAAACCAAATGCCTCCATTGCGAAGCACTTATTACACACACAGATCTTTCTTGGCTCTTACTAGCTGTCACTTTCTTAATTGATTCAGTTAGACTTTTCAAACAGACAATTATATCACCTACTTAATGATAGTCTGGTCTTTTTCTTTTTAGTAAACTAAACTTGATTTACTTGTTAAGTTTCATTGGATAGGAGCTCTAATACAATGGTGAAGAGTAAAATATCAGAGATAAATTTTATTTTGTATAAACTTTATTATGGATATTTTTATAATGTGTTATTGATGATTGGTAACTGATATTATAAAGTACAAATCTATCTCAGTTTACTGAGAACTTTGATCACAAACAAATGTTGAATTGTATCAAATATATTATTAGCACTTATTAGGATGATTATAGACTTTTCATCATCTTTCTATTATTATTATGAATGATGTTAATATACTGAATATTTTTGAATTTCTGTAATAAACTCAACATGGTCATTTAATTATTTATGCATTCATTATAAATTTATCAGACACTCACCTTACCAAGGACACCGTGGTAAACACCACCAAGTCTACACCCCTGTGAAACTTATATTCCAGGGAAAAGATGACGATTGATCTGCAATTTTATCATGTTAATTCTGTCTCTGCAAGTGTGTTGTATATTTACTCACCTGACACCCATCATTGATTCTCACCCCCTCTTCTCTGCCTTTCTGTCCTAGAGATTTACTTATTTGGTGTTCTGTGGATCGTTTCAGAAGGCCCTGCTTGAAGTTTGCCTCTCCAACTCTTCCAACAATTTTGCAAACTTCTGATTCCCTTTTTCTTTGAGATGTAGTTTCACTCTGTCACAGGCTGGAGTGCAGTGGTATGATCTCAGCTCACTGCAGCTCTACCTCCTGGGTTCAAGCGATTCTCTCACCTCACCCTCCCAAGCAGCTGGGATTACAGGTATGTGCCACCATGTCCAGGTAATTTTTGTTTTTTTTAGTAGAGATGGGGTTTCACCGTGTTGACCAGACTGGTCTTGAACTCCTGACCTCAGGTGATCCACCCGACTTGGCCTCCCAAAGTACTGGGATTACAGGTGTGAGCCACTGAGCCCAGCCCAGATTCCCTTTTTTAAACCTCTTTCTTCTATGATGTTTGGAAGAATTTCTATTTTTTGTTCCACACCAGAACTAGCACATCAGGTTTTGGTATCAGGGTTACACAAGCTCTATAAAAATAATTTCTATAATTTTAATATACAAGTTTAAATAGCATAGGATCTATATTTTCTTTAAATTAACAGAACATGGCCAGGCACAGTGGCTCACACCTGTAATCCTAGCACTTTGGGAAGCCAAGATGGGAAGATCGCCTGAGACCAGGAGTTTGAGACCAGCCTGGTCAACATAGTGAGACCCCCATCTCTATTTTAAAAAAAAGAAATTAGCAGAACTTGCCCATAGAGGCTTTGATAAGTTTTCTAATTTATTTGATGGTTAATGATTTACTCAGGTTTCCCATCTCTTACTGAGTATATTTGGATGATTTTCATTCTCATATAAAATATCTATATTGATATTTTAAAATGCATTACCATACAGCTGCACCTTGTATTCTGCTATAACTTTTTCTGTATCTGAAATAATTTATTTTCCCATTGCCAGGGTTGAGTATTTTGATTTTGTGTCTTGTTTTATTTTTATTCCTCCAGACTTTTCTAATTTATACTCCCATCAACAGTGCACCAGAAACTTCGTATCATCTGACTTTCTAATTTTGGCAAATCCGATGGGTGTAAAGATGTATCTTGCTCTTGTTTCAGTGTTCATTTCTTTGATTGCCGGTGAAGTGGAGCATTTCTTCAGACAATTTTTAACCATTTTGCTCCCTTTCCAATTAACCACTTATTGATAGCATTTTTCCACTGGATTTTCAGCCTTGGAAGTGGCTGTTGCTGCTGTTGATGTTGATGATTGGCAGGAGGATCTTACATGTTTAGATGTTAATTGTCAGTTTTAGATGTTACAGATATTATCTCTCAATCTGTCATTTGCTCATAATTTGGTCAGTGTTGTCTTTTGCTGATTAGAAATGCTTTATTTTTTATCTGGTCAATTCCATTCAGTTTTGTGCTTTGGAATCTTACTTAAGAAGTCTTTCTGCACCTCAAAATCACACAAATTCCTATACTTTTAATTTTATTTTATATATCCACATGCTTAACCTCATACACATAAGAGTAACCTGTGACATAGTCTAAACTAGTGGTCCAGATTCTGTTGTCTCCATTAAATGAGCTGTAATTGAACTATTACACCACCAAATGCTTTGCAGCATGGCAAGAAAGAAAATTGTCCTAAATATGGTCTGGGACAGTATTTTCTTTATGTATGTGATTTAATTTATAATTCCTTTTGGAAAATAATTAACATTCTTGTGTGATCTTAGTAGACTTTATTGAGCTCAAGAGCATCTTCTGCGAAGCTGTCAGTCTTGAGAAGGATCTGATAATATTAACTGGCACCGCCTTATTGCATTTTTCTATAAACTCTTCTTCCAAGAAATCAAGTCTGCAATGGCTGGCTCAGGATCTTCTTTCCCCAGGGCAAATCTGAAATAAAGCTTTGACATCAGCTTGTAATAATTTTCTCAGAAAGGTTGCTTTAACAACAGCTTATAGTCTTCAGTTCTTCTTCTAGATAGAACTAAAGTTCTATCTGAAATAATTTCTTTTCCCATTGCCAGAGATGAATATTTTCATTTTGTATCCTATTTTATTTTTATTCCTCTAGACTTTTCTAATTTATACTCCCATTAACAGTGCACTAGAAACTTGCTATTATCTGACTTTCTAATTTGGGTGATAGATAAAACTGAAGACTGTGTGGATGCACCCTCCCTTCAAACAATTCATGCCTGTACTATGTCTTAGAGAAATTCCTTGAAGTTTATTACACGAGAATGGTACCTCTTTCTAGTTTTCAGCAATAATGGGCTTTTAAAAATCATATTTCTCAGTATTTGAGAAGTTTCTAAGAAATGACATGTGGATATTATCATTTTTATAACAATATCACTGCCTCCATTACAATTCTGTTTGGTAACAATTCCTGAGAATTATTTAGAATCTTTAAGTGCTAGTTCCCAGTATATTTATTCTCATTGAAATGACAATTTTTAAAAGTTGTTTAAAGTGTTGTTTTTCCAGTAGTTCCACAATGGTTCGTAAAATTGATCTCTTTCTTTAAACTGCCAATTCTCTTTCTATGTCTAAGGACTTTGCATATTCAGTGCTCGCTCATATTACAGAAGGGAGTCAGTTTGAATATTTGGTGTGAGCTGCTTAACATCTTCATGCTTCACTGTTTTCATCTATAAAATATGATGATGATATATTTTAGCAATTTTTTATTGTTTTTCAGGTAATGGGAGTTGAGACTGAGCTCCAGACGGATTTTTATTCAGATCCTCCAGGCCTCAATGAAGAAAGAAGAGGACGCTTTAGATTATTGTGCATTTTCCTTTTCTATATTTAAGCTCCAGTGGGCTATGGAGAACAGGAAGGCAGCTACAACTATAAGCAGATGTACCAAGGAGGTTCATCTTCATGTCTGAGGGTTTTGTTTTGTTTTGAGATAGAGTCTCGCTCTGTTGCCCAGGGTGGTAAGCAGCGGCGTGATCTTGGCTCACTGCAACTTCCACCTCCCAGGTTTAAGTGATTCTCATGCCTCAGCCTCCCAAGTAGCTGGGACTACAGGTGTGCACTACTATGCCTGGATAATTTTTGTATTTTTAGTAGAGATGGGGTTTCACCATATTAGCCAGGCTGGTATTGGACTACTGACCTTAGATGATCCACCTGCCTCAACCTCCCACAGTGCCAGGATTACAGGCATAAGCCACCATGCCAGGCCCATGACTGAGAGTTTTATTTTTATGTTTCTTAGGACAACTTAATGTTAACTGGAACAGTGATGTTTTATTTAGGTTTCCTTTGCCCTCCTTAGGGCCAACCTCTGTAGTGCCTATACCATGTTTGGGATACGTCCCCAAACAGATAAATATTATACATGTCGGAGTAGGCTTTTACCCTGAGCCTCTGACTGTGCCCTGTGCACAGCTGGGCGGCACAGGTAGAACTCAGCTCCCCACACCATCTCCAGATCCATCTGCTCTGAGTTAGGGCATGCTGGTGGAGTGACTCCCACTGGTCCCTGGGTAGCTTCTCATCTGTAGAAAATGCATGAAATGAAGCAAAGGAAACACCTGTCTAGGCATACCCTCTCCTTCATTCATTCATGCCTGTAATATGTCTTAGAGAAACTCCTTGAAGTTTATGACTTGAGAATGGCACCTTTCTCTAGTTTCCAGCAATAATGGGCTTTTAAAAATTATATTCTTTTGGCAATTTCAACAGAAATTTTAAGCATGGGCTCAGAGGATTGGAGTTTCATATTCAACTCTATTCCCAGCAACTATTAAAATGTAGTAAATATAAAGAATGAGTCTGTGATGAAGAGATGAATTAGTAGGATGGTCACATAATTTATAGTCTAAATCAGGACCCTTTTGAAAATAAAAGGGGATATTGGCCAGGTAGGCCAACAGATTAACAGGAGTAAAACAGGACAGTGTCCAGAAAACCAGGATATGTGATCACCCTATCATAGGGAAACAGAGAAGAAAGACAAGTGATAGGGTGAAAGTATGATAGAGGAAAAAATACGCCTCAGCCAGGTGCAGTGGCTCACGCTTGTAACCCCAGCATTTTGGAAGGCTGAGGCAGGTGGATCACTTGAGGTCAGGAGTTCGAGACCAGACTGGCCAACATGGTGAAGCCCTGTCTCTACTAAAAATATAAAAATTAGCTGGGTGTGGTGGTGCACACCTGTAATCCCAGCTACTCGGGAGACTGAGGCAGGAGAACTGCTTGAACCTGGGAGGTGGAGGTTGCAGTGATCCAAGATCAAGCTGCTGCACTCCAGCCTGGGCAACAGAGCAAGACTCTGTCTCAAAAATATAATAATAAGAAGAAGAAGAAGCCTGGATTCCCTAGGAAACCAACTCAGAGCCAAAGACTGGCATGCAGGAAGTTTGCTGTGGACTGCTCTTGTCAACAGGAAATAAGAGGGAGTAAGAGAAGTCAGATTGGGCAGAGGGAGAAGTTATCTGTGATGGACCAGAAAGCTGAAATGGGGATGGCCCTGTAGAGAAATTCCAAATCAAGGCAAGAAGCCTAGACCTTTGTACACCTGCATCAACTGGTCACAGGATGTGAGCTGACCAGGAGAAGGCAGCTTAACCCTGCGTGAGGCAGGCTCCTTCCATGGAGGTCAGTGCCCTCCTAGGGAGGCAGCTGCAGACCTTCAACAGCCAACATACCCAGCAGCTGGAGCAGTGAGTGCTCGGGTCCCAACAGAGCATCAGGAGGGCTTACCACAGTGTCCACTACAGCCACCTCTTGTGCCACGCAATCACCTCTTTCATGGAGCTAGTTATCCCCATTCTGAGATTCAGAATGGTCTCCTTTTCAAGGGAAACACAGAAAGAAGGGGAATGAGCCAAACGACAGGCCTGCTACTACTGCTGGTCTCAAGGCCACAAATGACACACATCATTTCCCTCCATTCTAGGCTCCTTCTACCCTCAAATAACACTTCTGATCCCAGCACTTTAGGAGGCCAAGGTGGATGGATCACTTGAGGTCAGGAGTTTGAGACCAGCCTGACCAACGTTCTACTAAAAATACAAAATTAGCTGGGCATGGTAGCACATGCCTGTAATCCCAGCTACTTGGGAGGCCGAGGCAGGAGAATCACTTGAACCCAGGAGGCAAAGAGTGCAGTGAGCTGAGATCGTACCATTGCACTCTAGCCTGGGCAACAAGAGCAAAACTCCATCTCAAAAAAAGAAAAGAAAAGTGTCTGCAGGTCGGAGTGTCTTACACAGTGGATGACTCAGAGCATCATCCATGAGAAGTTGGAGTCTCTGGAGACCATGCTCTCAGAGCATGTCTGTGGCTGCTGCACTTTGCCAGCTGCCATCAGAATTGGGCAGGAAGGTACCAAGAAATCACCCTCATTGTATCACTTGGGAGCCAAATACATTCCTCCAGCTCCATTGCATAATAGCAGCCCACCTGCTCTCAGGGGTAACTACCTGAGTCAGGATGATGACACCTTTCTTTGGCTGTTAGTTTCTTAGCACAGGAAGCCTAGAATAGTCTCGCAGTAGCAATAGCTTAAAGTTTAAAGGGATTCTTTCTGTGTCTCTTGGTGGAAGTATTTCCCTCTCTAGAAATCAGGACCTCTAGGCCCACCTAGAGTTTCAGAGAAAAGAAGCTTGAGTTCCTTACAGGGGTCACTGGGAATGAAGACGATGGGGCCACTCCTGCCTCCATGCCATGTTTTCCAGCCCTATGTGCTCTGTCTATTTGGAGCGCAGCACCACATAATGGTCATTGATTAGAGGGCATACCGAGTCCTAGAGGATGGCACCTCAATCACTCTATAAGCCCAGCAGCTCTGGATGATGGAATATGCAACAGGGCCAGTGGGTTCCATGCTCGGGCGCCCACTGCGATGTCTCCTTTATTGGAAAGTAGGTCCCTGGCCAGATGTGACGTTTTGCAGGATCCTGTGTTGGTGGATCAATACTCTGTAAACAATCAGAGAGCTGTGCTGATTTTAGCACTACAGGCAGCAAAGGCAAATCCATACCCCAATTATGTGTTCTTTCTAGCCAAGATGAATCACTGGCCATTTTCTACCAAGTGGTTTGGTCTACCTGAGGGCTGCTGCTTGGAGGCTCAGCGCAGGTCTGTTGCTGGCAGGCAGGACATCCAGCAATGGCAGTGGCGAGGTCAACCTTCCTGAGTGGACTCTCACACTGTTGGGACCATGCATCGCTTCCACCATGGCCACACTGTTCGTGCACCTGTTGTGTCAGCCCTGTGGGGGCTGATGCAGAGGCCGGTTGAAGACAACTGGCTGAGTCGTCACATCTGCTTGGTTGCTCAGTGGCTCTTTCCCGGAAGATGCTCTCGGGTGTGCATTCACATGTGATCCGGAGAGCTTCACCCGTCACACCCACTCCATTAGGTCCAACCACATGCCTCCTTCCCAGTCGTCCTTGTTCTCAATCTTTCTCCTCCCAAGCTTCTGAGAAACAAGCCAGTTCCTTCTGCTTACAAGTCCGTATATATTCTTCTTTAAAGGACCTCCTTTTTTCTACACACAAAATGGATGCCCAGGTACACTGCCCACAGCATTTCCTGTTGAGAGGATTTCTCCTGCCAATCATTCAGGGCCACCCCTGCGTGGGGCCGTAAGGGAGTGGCAGTCCATTTTCGGCTTGTACCACATGCTATGCTGATCCATCTGTGAGCCACACCTGGCCTCTTTCCTCCCCCATCAGCTGGTCATAAGGAACCACCCAACCTCACGCAGCTAGAGGCGTGAGTTCAGGAAAGGCGATGGTACAAAAGCAGTGGGGAGTCCAGCGGAGGTTGGAGATTTGGGCCATTGGCCCATGCAGCTTTCTGGTGCTTTCTGGCTTTTTGTGTGCCCACCTGGATGTACCACTTCCATCTCACAATATGGTGCTGCTGGTCTCTGCAGATATATGATTTGGTGGGTCTAACAGAACCAAGCTCATAATAGGCAGTTCTGGCTGTAGGATCACTTTTGCTTCATCTCTCTGGAGTCCAGAAACTTTCTAGAAGTTGTTTCTCAAACATATAATTCTCTGCTATCGATGGCATTGACCTCACTCCTAAACTCTGAGGGTCTGTATTGTGATTCTCTTGCTAGAGCTTCCATAAACTTTACGTGGCAACTTTTGACCCCACAGATACCTCTAATTCCATAGGGTCTATTGGATTATAAAGCCCAATTATCAGCACAGCTTGAACCTCAGCCTGGACCGGCTATGGAGCTCTTTCCAGTTCTAGATACTCCAGAGTTACAGCTGGTGGGAGAGTGATATTCCCCAGTGTGAAATATGCTGCTTTCAGAACCTGAGGCCCACCAGGCATTGTGCTTACTTCTTAGTGGTAGGAGGTGCAAGATGCAATAATTTGTGCTTTACTTTGAAGGAGCTATCCCATTGTGCTCCAGATCATTGGACCCTTAAAACCTTCCCTACTGCGGCAGGTGTCTGAATCTTTGTTGGGATTACCTCCCACCCTCTAAAGCACATGTCTTATGAAGGCCTTCAGCTCACTCGCCACATCTTGCTCAGCTCATCTAACGAAGGTGAAGTCATTAGTATAGTTGGCCAATGTGATATTTGGAGAGACATCCAGACTGTCCAGGTCTCTTCAGCCTACCTGTGACAGACGGTGGAAATTAAATGTAGCCCTGAAGCACTACTGTAAATGCATACACTGCCTGTCCCACATGAGTGTGAATTGTTTCTGATCTTCCTTTTTAATGGCAATGGAGAAAAGAGTATTTTCCAGATTAATAGCTGCATACTGGGGCTGAGGCTATCTTAACATGCTCTAGCAAAGGTATTAGACTATCTCCAGTGCAGCAGCTGGAACTCGGGCTACTCTTTTAGTGAGTGATTGCCCATTTTCATCCTAAAGGGTATCTGGTTTCTGCAGAAGCTGGGCTGATGTGATTACCTAGGGACGTAATGGGGACCACCAATCCTACCCTTTAGCCCTTTAAGGATGACATGAACTCTCTCCTCCCAGTGGAGGATGTGATCTTGGTTTAGATTTACTCTCTTGGCCAGAGGAAAGGTGGAATTTCAGAGGCTGCTGTTTGGCTTTTTCTTAAGCACACATACTGCCATACCTCTCCCCCACAGGCCAGGGAACCAGTGTGGGAGTTCTTCTAGCTCCTAAATATGTCCATTTTCATCAAACATCCAGAGGCAAGGGAGGTGACACCAGATGGATGACGGTGAGCCACTGTGAGCCACACCTAGGACAGAACTCCACACATTATCAGGCTCCCAGTGCCTTCTTGCTAACGGGGGGGGGTCCATGCTGACACCCAGGATGCCCAGTCAATGCCAACTTGGAACTTGTGTCCAACAGTCCTCCAAATTTCTGAATTTTCACTCTTCCCCAGGGAACAGTTACTCATATAAATGGCCATAGATCTCAGAGAAAGACTTTGGCCATGATTACACACTTGTCAGAGTGTTGTAGGATCTCTTCTTCTGAGTCCCCTTCCTCAGTAGGTTCAGTCAGTAGGTTTGAAAATTGGCTCAGGTCTAGAAACTAGGCAAGGAACATGACTTTTATCTGGATGGCTGCTCTCAGCCTCCAGTCACCTCTTTTATTCTATAGGTTGAACAATACCCTTGTTGGCTACTCATCTATGTTGGCTCTAGGGATGCCCATTGTGAATTTGGGGATTTGGAGGCTGATCAGGGAAAGATATGACCACTAGGTGATAGCAGCACACAATGAACTCGATTTCGGCAATGCTTTGATAGGATTATGTGCGAGGGAAAGTCCTTCACAGAATGAAACCTTCCCAAAACAAGAGGCCATGCAGAAGGAGAAGGCAAAAGAACTCGGGAGGGAAAGGGGAGTGGCAGAGAAACCTCATGTATCTAGGCAATGTCACTCAGGGAGTCTCTGGACTGGAGAGCTCCCAAGAGCAGCAGTGGCTTAGGGTCTTTATAATCCCAGGGCTTGTCTCATCTATGGCTAGCGAATATTGCATATAGATATTTTGCAAGGTATGCAAAGCAGACAGGCTGTAAATTTTTTTTTAAAAATCTATTTACTGGGCAGTCTCTATTTAAAGCAACAGGATGCTCTGAATTGAAAAATTTGGGCTTGGCAGGCTTTTGAGCTAATGGTCCCACCCTGCTGCAAAGAAACAATGTAGGGCCAATATACAGGGGCCGTCTTTGGCTAATCTGTGTAACAACATCATGTTCTATTAGCTGTCTCTGTAGCTCTCCCCATCAAGCCACTGGCTGCCACTCTGATTTAGCGCCTTTTTATACTAATTGCCACCACTTGCCTTTAATGGCCAACTGCTTTCACTGTTGTTAGGGATCCTATCATCCCCATTGCTATGGAAGTCCAGTCACCCAACAGCATCTCCTGCCATCTGCCCTGGCCTGCAGAGGACAGCCACTCCCGAATTTCTCAGTGATGTTGGTGCCCCTCTGCCCAGCTCATTTCTTGTGGCTCTCATGAACAGAATGCCCTCTGGGTTCTCCTGAGGAACAGTTGCCTGGTGAGTTTCCCAGCTGTATGTAGCTTTCTCACCTTACTCAATGAATCCTCTGAGCCCTTCTTCTGTCTTTCATGAAAATTCTGAAATTTCTAATTCATTCAGTGTCAGCCACTAAGTGACACTAGTGTACGTTTCTCTAAATCATCCTTAGTGGGTTAGCAGTATCTCCTAGGATCCCAGAGTCCTGAGTTGCCAGGGTCCTTGCTAAGGTTGAATAATGTAGCATGCCCCCATATCCACAGGCTCCCTTTACCCAGCTTGATGTTGTGCCCCTTCTACATCTGGCACCCTCAGGATCCATCCCCCTACAGTCTCTCCTGGCTTTTGCTAGAACATTTCTGCAAGTTCCAGCTATTCCTTTGGGGGGCAGTCTTCTTCCTATCTTACTGGGTCCAGTACCTCCCTAGCCAGGTCATGTTGGAACCTGATCTTAGTTATTAGTCTTACGGTCAAGACTGGAGGTGGGGTCAGAGCCTGAAAGGCACATGACATGGTTTGGCTCTGTGTCCCCACCCAAATCTCATCTCAAATTGTAATCCCCTTGTGTCAAGGAAAGAACCTGGTGGGAGGTGAGTGGATCATGGGGGCGGTTTCTCCCATGTTCTCATGATAGTTCTCATGAGATATGATGGTTTTATAAATGTTTGGCAGTTCTTCCTTTCTCTCTCTCTCTTCCTCCTGCCACCTTGTGAAGAAGATGACTGCTTCCTCTTCAACTTCTGCCATGATTGTAAGTTTCTTGAGGCCTCCCCAACCACGTGGAATTGTGAGTCAATTAAGCCTCTTTCCTTTGTAAATTACCCAGTCTCAGGTATTCTTTATAGCAGCGTGAAAGTGGACTAATACAGGGCACGAGATGTCCTGAAAGGTCTAGAGGCCTGCACATTACCTTTAAGCCAACGGAAAGCGCTGACCTCTATCAGGGAAGAACGGCCAACTTCTGCAGGCCCAGAACGTTCAAGGGGCTCTGGAAATTCACGTTGTTCAACTGTAGACATTGTCATTCCATCTCTCAAGGTCTCATTTCAGCCAATCAGGGCCCTGGACATCTGAAGCTCTTCTAGGCATCTGCAGGATTTGAGTGTCTCTTGATTTGCTGCCAGAGGACCTCCGGCTTCTGCCCTTAGCATTTAGCTGGTGATGAATTTCCCTCACCCTTTCATAGTCTTCTCTAAGGCCTCTTTTGCCCTCAGCAACAGTGATCCAATTCCGTAGACCTTGTAATGACCCTCATTGTTATGGACTGAATATTTGTGTCCCATTACCCACTCCTAAATTCATACGTTGAAACCCTAATTCCCAATGTAATGGTATCTGGAGATGGGGCTTTGGGGAGATAATGAAGTTTACGTGAAATCATGAGTGGAGTCCTCGTGGTGGGATTAGTGTCCTTATTAAAAGAAGCCAGAGAGTGCTTCTCTCACCACCACCATTTGCGTGAAGGCAGCAAGAAGGCAGCCATCTATAAACCAAAAAAGGAACCCTCACTAGAAACTGACCGTGCTGGCACCCTGATCTCAGACTTCCAGCCTCCAGAACCATGAGAAATGAATGTTGCTTAAACCACCCAGTCTATGGTATTTTGTTATGGCAGCTGAAGCTGCGTAGAACACTGGTTCACCCACCAGTAACACTGCTCTCACTGTTTTCACTACCAGAGAAAGTTTTAGCAATTGCATAACTGCAGTAGGACGGGGACTCTCTGTACTCCACCTGCCACAAACATTATGGTCCTCACTGCTAGCCTTCCAGCAGGTGATCTACCTCTCAAACTCTGTTTTTAGGGGCTGCTTCCTAGGACCTCTCCCAGTACCAACTATCATGCATTGTGTTCCCAGAGAAACAAACCCTGGGACTCTAAGAATTATGGGAACAAGCTCTCCATTGGGAAGTGCTCTCAAAACCAAAGCTGATGACCAAGCAAGAGAAGTAGACTTGGGTAAGATGGCTTCCTTTGACCAGGCATAATTCACTGAGAAGGGCATAGCTGTGAGCTACCAGCAGCCAACACTCCCAGCATCTGGGACCCTGAAGGATGGCACACCACAGTATCCATGGCAGCCTGGGTCACAGCTTTCCTGCCAAGAAAGCACAAATTCTTCCTTCTCCTGTTCTACTAGGAATTGCCAGGAGGAGTTTATTAGCATATCCTCTAACAAAAAAACATGCCAGAGGCCAGGAGTAGGAGGATGGCAGAGACACCTATAATCACCTATCACACCTATAATCCTGTAATAGCAGTACTTTGGGAGGCCCAGGCAGGAGAATTGCTTGAGGCCAGGAGTTCAAGATCAGCCTGGGCAACATAGCCAGACTATATTTCTACAAAAATATTTTAAAATTAGCCAAGATACGGTGGCACATGCTGTAGTCCCAGCTACTAGAGAGGCAAAGGCTAGAGCAAGCTTGTCTAACCAGCAGCCCATAGGCCACATGCACCTCAGGTCGGCTTTGAACGCAGCCCAACAAAAATTCGTAAGCTTTCTTAAAACATTATGAGATTTTTTTTTTTTTTAGCTCATCAGCTATCATTGGTGTCAGTGTATGTTATGTGTGGCCTAAGACAATTCTTCTTCCAATGTGGCCCAGGGAAGCCAAAAGATTGCACACCTCAGGGCTAGCGGATCCCTTGAGCCCAGGGGTTCTAGACTGCAGTGAGTTACAATTGTGCCACTGCACTCTAGCCTGGGTGACAGGGCGAAGCAATATCTCTAAAAAAAAAAAAAGAAAAGAAAAGAAAAAAGAAAGAAATGAAAGATGCCCTAACCCTGCCCGTGGGCAGTTACCCTGTTTGTGTCTCTTTCTTCAAATGTCCTTTGGATATACCACCTCTGTTCCACATGCTCCTCAGCCTTATTCCTCATCTCTTCCCTTTTTTTTTTTTTTTAAACTGTCTCATACCCTTGTTCCTGATAACCATTATTTGCTTGAAGACAACTGTTACGGGTTGAATTTTGACCCTCCTACCCCACTCTCCAATGTGGTAGGTGTCTAAATCCCTAGTATCTCAGTATGTGTCTTTATTTAGAAATAAGGCCTTTGCAGATATAATTAAAGTAAGGTCATTAGGGTGGGCCCCAATCCAATATGGCTGTCGGCCTTATAAAAAATGGAAAGAAACATAGACCCCAAGATGCACACACACACACAGAGCGAACGGCAGGTGAAGATGAGAACAGAGACTATAGCTGTGCTTCTGCACGCTAAGAAACACTAAGGACTGCCAGCAACTGCCAGAAGCCAGGCGGGAGGCACTGAACACATCATCCCCAAGCCTCAGAAGGAAGCAGCCCTGCTGATTCCCCGATCTTGGATTTCCAGCCACCAGAGCTGTGAGACAGTACATTTCTGCTGCATAAGCCCCCAACATGGTACTTTTTTATGGCAGCCATAGGAAACGGGTGTAGCAAGACGGCAGCAAGGAAATAAAGTCAATGTAGAGAGTGAAGAGGGAGCAGACCGGGATGCTTCCCCAGTGAGTGGCTCTATCAAAACTGGAGGCCAGAGGGAGGAGCACAACTTCCTCAATTTTATGTGTCTGGTTTGAAAGGCAGAGTAATAGGTGACTGTGCCCAGGTGTGTTTAATAGAGTGGGCTACCCCAGTGAGTCTGTGGGGCATCAGTCTGGGACATTGTCATGCTCCTGAGTGCTATGTAAGCCGTGGGACCCTCAAGAATGCAAAGATTTGTGCAAGAGAGAGAGAAGGTAGGGCAGGGCAGGGCCTTAACAATCATCCAACTCTCTCTCTCCTTTTTTTTTTTTCCAGAAGGAGTCTTGTACTGTTGCACAGGCTAGAGTGCAGTGGCAGGATCTCAGCTTACTACACCCTCCGCCTCCCAGGTTCAAGCCAGTCTTCTGCCTCAGCTTCCTGGGATTACAGGTGTGCACCACACACCTGGCTAATTTTTGTATTTTTTAGTAGAAATGGGATTTCACCACATTGGCCAGGCTGGTCTCGAACTCCTGACCTCAAGTGATACACCCACCTTAGCCTCCCAAAGTGCTGGGATTACAGGAATGAGCCACCACACCCAGCGTCCTTTTTTTTTTTTTTTAAGTAAAGTTAGGATCTCACTATGTAGCCCAGGCTGGTGTTGAACTCCTGGGCTCAAATGATCCTCCCGCCTTAACCTCCCAAAGTGCTAGGATTACAGGCATGAGCCATTGCACCCAACTCCCTCTTATTGACACATCTGTTGCCAGCATGTTACTACCTTGGAGAACCAGGTCCTCAGACAGCACTAAATGTGGAGTTTGCCTGCTCACCAAGTTCCTCAGCTCTCTTCACCACTGCGTGGGTGACATGGAGGGCAAGGGTTCTCTGAAGTCAAGAGCCAGTTCGAGCTCTTCGTCATAGAAATGAGAAGGCACTGGTACCACCTCAGCTGCTGTCCTTTCTACCCTCTCCACCTTCTCCAGATAAAACACAGAGCCATATTCCAGTGACAGAAAGAACCACTTCTTAGATCACCATTTGTTAAGTAACCAAGAAGAAGGGGCGATGTTGCAAAGCACATAAAATTGAGAACAAACTTCAGTTGTATGTAGGCTGCAGGTTCTAATGTTAGCAGAGCACTTCACTTTCATCTGTTATCCCATCTCGACCTCACAATAGCCACATAAGTTATAGAAGGAAGAATGATTCCCACTTAGCAGATGAAAAACTGGATCATAAAGAAATTAAAAGGGGATGTCAAACCTAAACAACGAGCAAAACTAGGCTAAAGGAGTTGAACCATTTTTCAGAAAAGCAATTCGACACCCTAACAATGGATCACAACACACTGTATTATGAAATAATAGCTCCTGGAATTCATGTTAAAATGTTTGTGCTTTCTGTCAACCTAATAGATGTCAGTTAGAAAGGAAAGAGGAGAATCGATCATTTTTCTAAATCTATGATTCCTTAAAGGTATATTTGGTATTTAAAACACATATCCAAGCCAGTTTTTATTTCTAAATATTACTGAGGTTTTTTGTTTTGTTTTTTGGGGTTTTGTTTGTTTGTTTGTTTGAGACAGAGTTTCACTCTTATCACCCAAGCTGGAGTACAGTGGCAAGATCTCCAGTCACTGCAACCTCCACCTTCCGGGTTTAAGCAATTCTCCTGCCTCAGCCTCCCAATAAGCTGGGATTACAGGCATGCGCCACCACCCATGGCTAGTTTTGTATTGTTAGTAGAGACAGGGTTTTACCATGTTGGCCAAGCTGGTCTCAAACTCCTGACCTCAGGCGATCCTCCTGCCTTGGCCTCCCAAAGTGCTACAATTACAGGCGTGAGCCACCGAGCCCAGCCACATTACTGACCTTTTAAAAGGCTTATGTGTCAAATTTTTGTCTGTAGCAAAAGGTATACCGAAAGGTATTTTGGTGTTTAAAACATAATATCTAAGTGAGTTTTTATTTCTAAATATTACTAAGCTTTTAAAACGTTTATGTGTCAAATTTTTATCTGTAGCGAACATTGCTAACCATGTTTTTAAAGGTCAGCAAGAGAACTTTCAGTTATGTAAAAGTTCATACATAACATCACTTCTTTTATATACAGACAGCAGTTGCAAAGGCAGATCTAACTACCTGCACTGTGTTAGATCTGTCTTTGCAACTGCTGCCTGTATATAAAAGAAAATGTGGTCATTGGGAGTTCATGGAGTCTATGATTCTATTTTGAGCCTTTTCCAAAGGTAATGAAGAAAGTCAGCATTTCTTCAAACTGCCCCAGCAGATTTGACTGACTAATAACTGACAGCCAAAAGAAACATAATTTTGTTCCAGAATGGATCAGGGAAAAGATTCCCCTCACGGCAGTCATGCAAATACACCCTGGCCCACAGCTGTATGTCCTAGAGGAAATAGGGAAGTGGCACAAATTTATTTTAACCACAGTTGAATCACTCCACAGTATTTGTCCCACATTTCTTCTCAGCTGTGTCCTTATGGCCAACAGTCATGACTCTAGCAGACTCCACAAATCCACGGGCTAGCCACATTACGTTCCAAAACTTCAGCAAAGTAGTTCTCACATATAGTTTGGGTAGCAGATGCCCAATTCTAGCTGTGGGTAAAGGGATGGATGGTAATCATTTCCAACTGCCATCATTTGGTCTTTATTCAACCAGTGTGAAAAAATCAGAGTCCGTGAGAGTCATTTAAATAAAAAGTTTGACAATCGCATTTAGTAATGGTAAACGTCAGATGGCAGTCAGGATGGTTAAAACATCACATGCAGGGAGGCCACAGGCCTGGGTTTAACCCTCGCTGCACCTGGTAGTTTTCTTTTCCACCAATATTGCTTATCTCCAGACCTTCTGCCACCTGAAAATGCTAAGCATTGGGGTGAGAGGTGCCAGCAAAGTCAAAACAAACCCACCAAGGTGCACATTCTGCTAGGAATGGCATCTTCCCATACCACAGGAAGCAGAGATTGGGATTTAAAAAAAAAATCTTTTATTTTAGGTTCAGGGGTACATGCGCTGATTTTTTATAAAGGTAAATTGTGTGTCATGAGAGTTTGGTGTAAAGATTACTTCATCACCCAGGTAGTAAGCATAGTACCCAATAGTTAGTTTTTTTGGTTTTGGGTTGTTTTATTTTGTTTTGCTTTGTTTTGTTTTGAGACAGGGTGTGACTGTGTCACCCAGGCTGGAGAGCAGTGGTGTGATATTGGCTCACTGTAACCTCCACCTCCAAGGCTCAAGCAATCCTCCTACCTCAGCCTCCCAAGGAGCTGGGACTACCAGCACATGTCATCACACCTGGCTAATTTTTGTATATATATATATATATTTTTTTTTTTTGTAGAGATGGGTTTTCACCATGTTGGCCAGGCTGGTCTTGAACTCCTGAGCTCAAGCCATCTGCCCCTCTCGGCCTCCCAAAGTGCTGGAATTATAAGTGTAAGCCACGACGTCCAGCCTACAGTTATTCAGTCCACACCCTCCTCCCACCCTCCACCCTCAAGCAGACCCCAGTATCTGTCGTTCCCTTGTGTTCATGAGTTCTCAACATTTAGCTCCCACTTATAAATGAGAACAGCGTTTGGTTTTCTGTTTCTGCATTAATTTACTTAGGACAATGGCCTCCAGCTCCATCCATCTTCCTGCAAAAGACATGATCTCGTTCTTTTTTATGGCAGTTTAGTATTCCATGGTGTATATGTACCGCATTTCCCTTATCCAGTCTACTGTTGATAGGCATTTAGGTTGACTCCATGTCTATGCAATTGTGAATAATGCTGTGCAGAGGTCAGGATTTTTAATACTTTAGGCCTATTATAGCTTAAGACTATATAAGAACTTAAATCTTCCCTATCTGATCCACAAGAGGGGCAGGAAGTAGAAATATGGGGGTGACTACTGTGGATTAAGGGGTAATGAGGAGGTAAGCCACACTGTCCAAGATGGTAGCCATCAGCTACACATGGCTTTGAGCATTTGGCATGTGTCTCACACAACTGAGAAACTGAATTTTCAGTCTTATTTCATTTTCATCAATTTAAATTTAAATAGACACCTGTGACGGGATAGCACTGAGTTTGAAAAAGAGAAAATAACAGAACCAGCAAAATAGTTCACATTTCTCAGAGATCTTTGATGTAGAGTTTCTCATTTGAGTCTTATAACATCACAAGTTTGGCAGGATGAGCAGGTGATATTATCTGCATTTTAAGCAGACATAAAAAAGATAAACAGACTCATTTATAGTCATTAGGTAGTTTATGAGAAAAGCATGCCTCCAACTCACAATTTCTGACAACCCACTCAGAGCTTTATCCATGCTATCTGTATAATAATGATGACAATAATGCATTAATGGCATAATTAATATTATGGACTGCTTGCTGTACACGAGGAAGCTCGTTACATCTGTGGCTTTGTGCTTCCCAGCCGTTTCCACATTGTGGCACTCAAAGAAAATGAAACCAGAGATACTGCACACCAGAGTAAGCTGGGGTAAACTATACCCTCCAGTGTGCCATCTGAAACAATCTATTACACTCAATTTACATTTTATAATTAAGACAAAAATAAAATGCAGAGTAACAAGGTAGATATTCAATGTTGATTTTGTATAAAACTTCCATATGTTTCAAACTTTAGCTTGCTTCTTTGACCATATCTTTTTAAAGTTATCTTTTATGCTGGAAATGGCTATTCACAGCCAGCATGGTGACTCCTGCCCATAATCCCAAAACTTTGAGAGCCCAAGGCAGGTGGATCACTTAAGGTCAGGAGTTCGAGACCAGCCTGGCCAACATGGTGAAACCTCTTATCTACTAAAAATACAAAAATTGGCCAGGTATGGTGGCAAGTGCCTGTAATCCCAGCTACTCAGGAGGTTAAGTCACAAGAATCATTTGAACCTGGGAGGTGGAAGTGTAGTAAGCTGAGATTGTGCCACTGCACTCTAGCGTAGATGACAGAGTGTGACTCTGTCTCAAAATGAATGAAAAGAGAGAGAGAGAGAGAAAGAAAGAGGGAAAGAGAAAGAGAAACAGAGGAAGAAAGAGAAGGGAAGGGAAGGGAAGGGAGGAGAAGGGAGGCAAGGGGAGGGGAGGGACTATGCACAATCTCTGACCCAATTTTTCCTAAGGATGACCACTTGAATTTTTTTTTCAGTTAGAGTCTTGCTCTCTTGCCCAGTCTGGAGTACAGTAGTGTGATCTCAGCTCACTGCAACCTCCACCTCCCAGGTTGAAGCGATTCTCCAACCTCAGTCTCCTGAGTAGCTGGGATTATAGGCGTCC
This sequence comes from Cheracebus regulus, assembly GCA_963574635.1. Lineage (NCBI taxonomy): Eukaryota > Metazoa > Chordata > Mammalia > Primates > Pitheciidae > Cheracebus > Cheracebus regulus. The sequence goes on along the minus strand of CAUYQU010094722.1, from coordinate 21,774 downwards.
ACCACTATGCCCAGCTAATTTTTATATTTTTAGTGGAGATGAGTGTTTCACCATGTTTGTCAGGCTGGTCTTGAACTCCTGGCCTCAGGATCTGCCCACCTCGGCCTCCCAAAGTGCTAGGATTACAGGTGTGAGCCACTGCCTCTGACCAATCACTTGAATTTTTGATGTTCACCTTTGGAAAGAAATTTTGTTCACTCAAAGAGGTAACACAATTTTTATACCATTTTTTTTTACAACCATTCAGAAATGTACACATCGAAATAATAATCTAAAGAAATTATAGCTAAAGAATCCATAAGGTCTTTAACAGACAAATATAACATTGGAATTTCTGTAACAATGTTGGTTGTGTTTGTCTGTTTGCATTGCTATAAAGGAATACCCAAGGCTGGGTGATTTATAAAGTAAAGAGGTTTATTTGGCTCACAGTTCTTCAGGCTGTACAAGAAGCATGGTGCCTGCATCTACTTCTGGTGAGGACCTCAGGTGGCTTCCACTCATGGCAGAAGGTGAAGGGAGGTGGTATGTGCAGATCACATGGCAAGAGAGGAGGCAAAAGAGAGAGGGGGGGATGCCAGGCTCATTTCAACAATGAAGAGTGAGAACTCACTCATTCCCTGACCTCTGCCACAGCACTATTCATAACACCAGAGACAAGGAGTCAACCTAAATGCCTATCCACATTAGACTGGATGAACGAAATGCGGTACATATACACCATGGAATACTAAACAGCCACAAAAAACAACGAGATCATATCCTATGCAGGAACATGGATGGAGCTAGAGGTAATCATCCTTAGCAAATGTACACAGTAACAGAAAACTAAATACCACATGTTCTCACTCATAAGTGGGAGCTAAATGATGAGAACTCATGAGAACGGCATTGAGCAGTTCACGAGGGACCTGCCCCCATGACCCACACACCTCCCTGTTGACTCTACTTCCAACACTGGGGATCAAATTTCCACATGAGGCTTGGTGAGGCCAAGCAAATCATATACAAACGACGCGGTTATACATGCAACGTATTTATCAGCAGGAAATGTAAGAAAAGATTCAAAGAGCTACTCTGAAATATATATTTTGAAACATTATCTTGATAAGATGAAACTCAAAAGACTTTCCTAGTTTTCCTAAATATAAGACATAAACTAAAACACATTCTGGCACATTCGTGGCATCTATAAAATATTAAGCATGAAAAGGGGACCAGTGTTGATGGATTTTGGCTTATGAGCAGCAGAATCCCATCAAACTTTTCTCAAACAAAAACTTCAAAATCATGACGAAATTCTCATTTGCAGAATGTATGTGCATTTTCGGCATGGTCACCCTGCAGCTCGCTTAGATGACACTTTAAAAGGGCACCTCGAGCACAGACAGACAAGCATCTGATTTGCAAAGGCAGGGGTTGTGTTTGTTTGTTTTGTTTTCAGTTTGGAGGCAAAGTCTCGCTCTGTCGCGCAGGCTGGAGTGCAGTGGAGCAATCCTAGCTCACTACAGCCTCCAACTCCTGGGCTCAAGCAATCTGCCTGCCTCAACCTCCCGAGAAGCTGGGACTACAAGTACGCGTCATGATTGCCCAGCCACGGCAGAGGTTTTTGACTCTCACCTGGAACTGGGCACACCAGAGATACCTGTGTCCCCTGCCAGGCTACCTGCAGGACACTCGCGTCCCCTGCCTGCACCTTGAGCACCTAGAGCACAAACGCCATGTGGCTCCTGGGCCCCCTGGCTAGGAGGGGCAGAGGAGCCTTCAGCACCTGGCCGCTGTCATCGATTTCAGGACTTCAGCAGGCAGGACGGCCCTCAGCACAATGCAGCGAATCCAGTGCCTACGTCCCTCACCATGCTCCGTACCTGCAGGTAGGGCTGGCTTCATGGGCTTGCAAGATGTGACCACACAGGGCCACGTGCTCAGAAAGGCTTTGTAGTTACTTCATGCTCTGTTGTCACTGACTTGAAATTCCCAGTGATTTTTTTAACAACAGATCCGGTATTTACTTTTCATCCTTGACCCTGTAAGTTATGTAGCCAGCCCTCCCGACACTGCTCACGACCTAAAACTGGTAAATGGGGCCTTGTAGCATACCCTGTCCCCTCAGAGGGCTGCGTATCTCAAAGCAAACTGCACATCAGCATGTAGGCTGGGAAGCTCTGCAACACCTCATTTAATCCTCATGACAATTCTGTAAGACACCCCCATTATACAGATGAGAAAATAAAGATTTAGAATATCCACGTAACCTCTCCATGGCCAAACGGAGTCAGCAACGTCTGCTGGGCTCGAGTCGTGGGAGCTTTAACCGACTTGGACACAGCCCTGCAAAGGCCTGAGATAAGACACGCAGATATGGACGCACCCTGTTCCATTCCAGCACCACTGTCTGGCTCAGGGACTGCATTCTAAAGCCTGCCAACTTTTAGTCCTGGGCTTCATCCACTGTATTTCTATTAATAATACTAGAAAAAGTAGCAAAAAAGACAACATGGCTATTAGCTGGAAATGTGAGAAAAGACTTAAAGGGCTACTCTGAAATATATATTTTGAAAAACTATCTTGATAAGATGCAACTCAAAAGATTTTCCTAGTTTTCATAAATATAAAACACAAACAAAGATGTGTTCTGGCACATTCGTGGCATGTCTAAAATTTTAAGCATCAAAAGGTGACTAGCATGGCCAATTTTTGGCTTATGAGCATAGAATGGCTTGTCCATCAGCCTTCCGGGGAAGGGACCACAGGACTCTGACTAACCAGTGACAGCCTGTCTCCACACCATCCCAGCACACATACCCGTGTGCCCACTGCCCACATCTCACAGTCAGCAACATTTGCTGGGCACGAGTCATGTGAGGTTTTACTGACTTGGACGCAACCCTGCGAAAGCCTGAGATAAGGCATGCAGAGATGTATGCACCCTCTAGCCATCCCCATGCGTGCACGCGCACACACACACACACACATGCACCCACACCCCACACACACATGCACACATATATATACATGCATACACATGCAAATACACACAATGCATGCACATGCATATACACATACATAAAAACTACATGCAGACACACACGTACACAAAACACCAACACACATGCATGAACATGCATACACACATACAAACCACATACAGACACGTACACAAAACACCTACACACATGCACGAACATGCATACACATACATACAAACCACAGACACACACGTACACAAAACACCTACACATATGCATGAACATGCATACACATACATTCAAACCACATACAGACACACATGTACACAAAACACCTATGCACATGCATACACACATACGTACATAACACACATAAACACAAATGTACACCAAACACCTACACACATACATGTACATGCATACATACGTACACACTCACACACACACACAGACACAATTTGATGCAGGTCAGCCTTCTGCAGGGAGCTGTGGTCAGTGTAGTCGCTCACCACAGAGCTCAGCACTCTTTCCCTGACCATTATTCTGTGTACAGAAACAAACTCCCAGCCAAGTTTGGCCTTTCTTTCATGCATGTAACTTCCAAATGAATGTTGTTAGACAGATGCTTGGATTTGACAGACAGCAAGTGTGAGAAGCTCATGTCACTTCCGCTGTGGGAGCTTTGATGTCCACCGTCAGAGGCCCAATTCACCCTGTCCCTCTCTGTGCAGCCCTAATGGAGAAGCACTCAGTGCAGGCTGTGTGGCAGTGGAGGACTTCGCTCCCTGCTCTGAGGCTCACAGAGTGGACCTCTGCTCTCCAAGCAGCCCCCTCTCCCCCGGGCTACTGTTCAAGCCTCCAGGTTCTTTCCAAAACTGCTAAACCTTAGGGGAACAAAGGCTTTTATGACAAGTTTTATTAGTGATGCCTCCTGTGCTAACTCTCTGAGATGGGTCATTGCTACTAACCCCATTTTACAGAGAGGAGAAGAGCCCCAGAGAGGTCAAATGCTTCCCTTAAGGTCACGTAGCATGTGTGGGGCAGAGGTAATTAGCCCCAGCCTGTTTGTTGGGCCAAGGGACAAGGAGAGTGTGTGGTGCAGGGGTCTAGGGAGGCCACGCTTAATGGTGGAACGTGGATTTCAGGAAACCAGAGATGGGCATGGAGGCGGCATCCAGCACCTTTGCGCTGTGTGACTCCCTGCCTGTCCCACCTGCGCTGTCCCGCCTCCTGCCACCAGCCCCCACTTTCCTTTTGCTCTGGAGAATGTCTCAATGCAACAACGCAAAACTACAAAAGACAAAGAGAACTAGTTTGAGGCAAGGGTAGTAGACCTACCACTCAAATGCAGCTAGGTTGTGGCTTATCAAAAACTTCAGTAGTTTGGCCAGCCCTGGTGACTCATGTCCGTAATTTCAGCACTTTGGGAGTCCTGAGTAGGAGGATCACTTGAGGCCAGGGTTTGAGACCAGCCTCGGCAACATAGTGAGAACCTGTCTCTACAAACAACATTTTTAAATTAGCCAGGTGTAGTGGTGCACACTTGTAATCCAAGCTACTCAGGAGGCTGAAACAGGAGGATTTCTGGAGCTCAAGAGTGTGAGGCTGCACTGAACCATGATTGTACCACTACTCTCCAGCCTGAGCAAAGAGCAAGACCATAGATATCTGTAAAAATAAAATTTAAATTTAAAAAAAGACAGCTTCAATAGCTACGGGAGCTTCAATAGCTACCATCAGCCAGAGTCCAAAGGCAGAACAGTAAGAAACTGCATTATTTCCATCTTGATTTTCCTCCAACCGATGCCAGAACACACAGGTCTCCCCAGTTGAATGGCTTGCTCCAAGAGGGAAGGGTAGGGGACACTGCACTGCCCACTCTAGGCTCCTCTCTGCCAGTCCCCAGCACTTTGCATGTGGTTGGACACACAGGAGAGGCTTGTATCTACTTGTGGAAAGGACATGAAAGAAGAAGGCCAGGCTAAGACTACAGGCATGTCAACTGGGAAAACACAAAAACCAAAGGCCACAAACCTCAGTTCAGAAGGCAGGTCCCCTCAGCCAAAGCCTGTGTTTATGCCTGGCTCTCCCTGGGACACTGACAACTAGCAAGGCTGAAAGCATGTGCTGGTAACAGGGCATCCTGGGAGAGAGCCCAGGCCTGGGTGAGCGCCACTGAGCTTGTGAATTTCGGCTGCCAGAGGCACACACCTTTGCCAAATGCAGCTGGCCCCTGCCAGTTCTGGAGGTTCTCAGGAATAGACAGGCCCCAGATTCCCAGGCTATGGCTGTGCACCTATAGGAGCCAATGGGAAAGCCATCTATGCGGCAGGGAGGGGCTTGATATCTCCCTACTTAGAACACCATCCTTCCTCATCCTCCTGGTCTTTCTGCCCGAGGATCCTACTCTTCAGCAAGTCTTTATCCTGCGGGCTGGAATACAGCTTTATTTTCCAGCTGATCTGAGTTACGTTTCTGTTACTTGCAACCTAAGAACCCCAGTGATTCACGTCCCAGGATGGCTGGGAGGTGCAATTGCACACACACAGAGCACTTAGCGCAGTATCTGATACGCGGGAAGCACGTGGTACCTGCCTGTCATCACCATCTTCAGTATTATTAAGAATACTGCTGTTAAATACACATGGATGCATCAAAACAAACTGCATGTTGGCCAGTTCTAATCCTCTGGCTGTGCACACACAGCATCATTCGCTTTAGCTAAGTTCCACCTTCCTACTACAGGGCCCACCTCAAATCAAAGCACCCCAAGAGCCCTTGAGAATTACTGTGCCCTCGCCAACCCCTCTCCACTGAACTCTCGTCCTCCCTCCCCTGCGTCCCAGGTTTACCTGGTGTGGCACGTAACTGTGTTGTAATCACGTCGACCAGGGCTGCTGTACTCAGATGTAGAGTTGGACACAGCACAGCCCTCTTTGCCTTGTGGAGTAGGCCTGTGCATTCTACCTGGGCTTTCCCTTCCCAAATAGAATGTGAGCATCCCAAGAAAGCAGAGCCCACCTGTTGTTTTCTTTTTAAAAAAACAATTCATTATTTTTTTATTTTAGAGACAAGGTCTCACTCTGTTGCCCGGACTGCAGTGGTGCAATCATACCTCACTGCAGCCTCGAACTCCTGGGCTCAAGTGATCCTCCCACCTTAGCCTCCCAAGTAGCTAAGACCACAGATGTGCACCATTAGGCGCAGCTGTTTTCAAAATGTTTTGTAGAGACAGAGTCTTGCTCTCTTTCCCAGGTTGGTCTCCAACCCCTGGCCTCAATCAGTCCTCCTGCCTTGGCCTCCCAAAGTGCTGGTACAACAGGTAGAGCCTCTGCACCAGCTGTATGCTTTCTTTTGTTTCTCTGTAAGATCTAGGATGACGCTGACAGCATGGCAAAAAGGAAACTGATACTGACAGAGCATCCCCATGAGCCCGACACCAAGCGAATGCTTTAACCATGTCCTCACATTAACCCTCACAGCAGTTCCTCAACAAGGTCACTGTTTATATCCCTCAGGCCACACCAGCATGGCAATAAAAACAGTCACAATGAAACTCTTGGAAGATTGTCATCCCTGCCTTCAACCTCACTGCGAATCCCAGACTATGTCAGATGCCGCCTTCCCCACATAGTTTGGAGATCCCCCCAGTGTGGCTTACCTGCACCCTGCAGGCCATACTCTTGGTATCTGCCATTGTCCCTGCCACCACCCACGTCCTCCTGTCTGTCCACTGCTGAGCCTATCGGGGAGTCTCCCGATGAGATGGAGAGCACTGGCCTGCATGGCTGCCATCGCCCCACACTCAGTGCGGCAGGTGCCACGCCATGGCCCACGCCCTTCCCTGCTGTCCACCCCTGAGTGCACTGTTTTCCTTCTTGCAGTTTCCAGCCCCGTCGCATGTCTCCTGAACTCACTCATGACTACACCCCACTCTTCCTTTTTGATGACTCCCAACCCAGGGAAAGCTTCTGGAGACATATTTCATCTCCTCCCTCCCTGGCTGCCTCGCACTGTTGAGGAAAAGCCACAAAACCCTGCTGCCGCGTCCACCCTCTGCCCATGCTCACTTCAGCCAAGCGCTCACTGATGCTTGGTCATTCTTTCATTTCTTGCCGACTATTAAACTCTTCCATACCCGGTCCCGTCCTCCAGAGGCACCTCCCTCACCCTTCGGAAAAACTTCCTCTTGTATTTCATTGAGATAGATGAATCTTGCTGTCCTCATTCCTCCCTCCAGTCTCTGAATCCTTACCCTCCAATTCCCACATCCCTTTCTAGGCTTGTAGATGTGGCCAAGATGACAGCATCCTCTTTGCCAAAGCCGATCTCACCCAGCACTTTCTCCTCCTCTAGGACCTCATGGGCTGTAAACTCTCTGCCCTGCCTCCTGTGCCTCCCCTCACCTGATTCCACCTGCTTCTCTTCGCCTCTACACAGGAGTAGGCTTCCTCCTTCCAGCTTCTGCTCTTTCCCATTCAGCTTCCAGAAATGAGTCACTTTCTCTGTTCCCTCCCTTCGTTACTGCCTTCAATCTGGCCTCTTCCCTATGGTTCTCCTGAAACTGCTTTCACGAAGGCATGTGATCTCAGTGCAACCCACCTGCCTGTTCCCCGGGATCTGACCCCAGGGAATTGCATTCCTTGGTGAACAGCTCTCCCCACTGCCTACGTGGCCATGGCACCTTGCACCCCTGTAACATGCCTCTACTCTCCCTGCCTGCTCTCTCCTTCCCCCGCAGGTGTCCAGGGAAGCACTTCTTCCCACCCTCAACTCCTTCCCCTCTCCATGCAATCCACAGGTTCCACTCTCTTCTACCTAGGAAGATGATGCCCGGTTTGTACCTCCTGTCTGACCTCAGTCTCCAGCCCTAAAGCTGCAGCCTAGCCCCTTCCTTCCTGAAGCCACTGCACTGGTGCCACCTTCCTGCAGCTGAATGTCACCACGTTCCCCTCATGCTCAGTGACCTGCAGCTCTTCCTGTCCACGCACTGAACAGAGTGGGACTGTGGAGTCTAGGAACCTGTAGTTGGAAGGAGACTTTAGGACTCTTATCTTGTTGAAACTCTGATCCAGTGTAGGGATGCCCGTCACAATATTCCTGGACAGATTTCATTGAGTCTTTGCTTACATGTCTGTACTGATAGGAAGCTCACTCTTTCACAAGGTGCCGTTTGTCATTTTAAAATAGGTATTAAATGCGCCCGGTCTGGTGGCTCACACCTGTAATTCTAGCACCTTGTACGGCTAAGGTTGGGGGATCACTTGAGCTCAGGAGTTTGAGACCAGCCTGCGCAACATAGCGAGACCTCATCTCTATTAAAAAACAAATTTGAATTGTTTTCGCCAGGCATGGTGGCTCGTGCCTGTAATCCCAGCACTTTGGGAGGCTGGCAGATCACAAGGTCAGGAGGTTGAGACCAGTCTGACCAATATGGTGATAACGTGTCTCTGCTAAAAATACAAAAATTAGCCGGGCATGATGGTGGGCACCTGTGATCCTAGCTACTCAGGAGGCTGAGGTAGGAAAATCATTTGAACCCAGGAGGTGGAGGTTGCAGTGAGCTGAAATCATGCCATTGCACTCCAGCCTGGGCAACAGGACCAGACTCCATTGCAAAAAAAAAAAAAAATTATTTTTTTAAATTATCATAGTTACTAACTGGTTATTAGGTTCACCTCCCACTGGTCCTGTAAACCAGGCCCCCTTAGCGTCATGTGGTCTGGTTTTCCTCTTCTCCTTTACATCTTTCCCACACTTCAGCCTCAATGGTTACTCACTGTTGCCTGGAACCATCCCTTCCCCCTGCGTCCGCACTCACACTTGTGCTGACTCTCATCAGCAATGTCTTGGATCCTCAGCTCAGCCTTTCCTTCCCTCCAGATAGTGCAGACACCAGCTCCCCCAGGGATTTTCCCAATCTCTCCAACAAAATGCCCTTCCTTCTCTTTCGAAACCTCTTAAGAGCCACTTTGTTTATCCTCCTTATCTACTACTCAGTCTACTCCTCCATTCATTCACTCACTCGTTCATTCAGCCAGCCAGTCAGTGCACAACACTCCTTGAAGCCACACGCTGGCCCAGGCTCCCTGCTGGGCACCAGAGACACCACAGAGAACAAGGCATGGAGCCCCTGCCTGGGGGAGGGAGCCTGTAGACACCCAGGGAATGCAGGCACTCTATGCCAGGCGCCATAAAAATGGGTTGAGAGTTAGAAAGGAGAACTCCAGGAAGCTCCCAGAGGAGGGGTGTAACCTGGCCCAGGTCTGGGAGCAGCTGCCTGAGGAAGCGCTGCTACCCTGAGACCCAGATGACACGGAATAAGGCAGGTCATCCTTCAAGGGTCTGAAGGAAGTTCTCCATGGCTGGTTCACAGAAGATGAGAGGGACACAGGCCAGGCACGGCGGCTCATGCCTATAATCCCAGCACTTTGGGAGGCGGCTCATGCCTATAATCCCAGCACTTTGGGAGGCCGAGGTGGGTGGATCACCTGAGGTCAGGAGTTCGAGACCAGCCTGGCCAACATAGCGAAACCCCGTCTCCACTAAAAATACAAAACTTAGCCAGGCATGGTGGCACATGGCTGTAATCCCAGCTACTCGGGAGGCTGAGGCAGGAGAATTGCTTGAACTCAGGAGGTGGAGGTTGCAGTGAGCTGGGATAATGCCATTGCACTCCAGCCTGGGTGACAGAGCAAGACTCCGTCTCCAAAGGGGGAAAAAAAAAAAAAGAAGTTGAGAGGAGAGACCACAGTAAGACAAGGTGGAGCTCGGAAGACTTTGGAAAGTATGCTAAGGATGCCATTTTAAACTCGACAGTGGGTCTATGCCTTTTTTAGCCCCTGTAATGTTTGACCTAATGCGTAGGGTAAAGCAGGTGCAGTAATTAATAAATGTTTATAGAACTGAATTTGGGAAATAATTATCTTTAGTCATTGTATTCTGAAAGATGAAAGCTAATAACTCTGTGTGATGATACACTCTAAAGCCACAAAGGGCAACAATAAGTTAAAGGGACACATTTATTCATTAAAATAGTAAAAACTAGAAAAGGAAGCAGTGTCGAGATCTCAGAATGAAAATCTGTCCTGGATTAAAAGTAACTGTTATCCAAGAATGCAGATATCTATTAAGAGGGCTGATATTTTGAAGCACCTAAATTATTAAAGTCAATTTTTCCTCATTGCAAAAAGTATTAACCGTAGGAAGCATTTCCTTAAACCTCAAGGTATTTGGGGCACCTTAGCCTCTTGTGATGGGTGTCTCTTGGGAGCTGCTCCCATCTGAACACAAAACTTGTCGGGATAGTCACGTAGGGCCATCCTTTGGGCATCGATATCTCTTGTTTCTTAGTTTTCACAAATAATGCAGGATAATGTGAGATGTCAGCCATGGGAGAAACTGCCTTTTCAGGAGAAATACAGTAGAACTCGCTACTATCTTTGTAACTTTTCTGTAAATCTAAAATTAACCCCCACAAAAGTTTAACTTAAGAGAAACAGAAAGGCCAGCACATTGGGGACCCCCAGTGAGGGCGGACAGTATTAAATCACATCACGGGATATGAGATTGGCTGGGCCAGGATAGGCAGGGAAGGGGGCTGCTGAGAGCTCAGTCCCAAGACGGCAGGAGCAGAGTGCAGAGGACGGCCCTGCTAAGGCCTGGAACCCACTGGGATGGCCAGACTGGTCCTGTTCTCACCTGAAATAGCATTTCAGTTAATGCTTAGTTCTTAACCACTTAGCTCGTCAGCATCTGTTTACATGTGGACAGGATCGTGCCAATGGTTTAAAATGGTTCTTTTTTACAGAAGCCTATACTGACATAAATAAATGATTCCATAAATAAGTGCATGGGGAAGAAGGGGCATCTCTTCCTTACAGAAGAATTCCAAATAGCACAGGTGGGCGCAATCACCTCTAGGAAGCAGAGCTTACTTCTCGGTGATTCTGAGAATGGGCTGGAATTAGTGACTAACTCCTGAAGTAAAGGAGAAAAGAGTAACTTGACAGGAGAGAAACTTGCAAATATGACCTTAGCCAAATGATTCTATTAGCATCACCTGTGATGTTGTGTGGATATCACCCCCCACCCCCGATGTACACTGATGAGAACGATGCTTCATCTCACTGGTATCCTTTCCAAAATCCTATAACCCCAGCCAAGTCATGACAGAAACCTCTGACAACGCAGATCGAGAAGCATTCTACAAAAGACCTCACCAGCACTCCTCAAGAACATCAAGGTAAAAAAAAAAAAAACATGGAAAGATTGAAAAACGGTCACATCCCAAAGGAGACCGAGGAGACGAGATGATTAAATGCAAGGTGGTCCCCTGGACTGGATCATGGAACAGAAAGAGGCACAAATGGAAAATCTGGTGAAATCCAAAGTCTGAAGTTCAGTTAATGGTCATGTGCTAATGTTGGTTTCTTAGTCTGGCAAAGGTATCGTGGTCACGTAAGATAACAACACTGGGGAAATGGGTGAAGGGTACGTGGGAGCTCTCTGCTATCTGTAAATCTCGGATTAATCCAATATAAAAAGTTCATTTTAAAAAAAACAAGATAACTGGATATGGTTGCTCACGCTTATAATCCCAGCTCCTCCAGAGACTGAGGCGGAAGGATGGCTTGAGATGAGGAGTTCAAGACCAGCCTGGGAAACACGGTGAGAACCTATTTTCAAAAAATAAAATAGGCGGGGCATGGTGGCTCGTGTCTGTAATCCCAGCATTTCGGGAGGCCAAGGTAGGCAGATCACCTGAGCTGAGCATGGCCAACATGTGAAAACCTCATCTCTACAAAACAAAAATTAGCTGAGCGTAGGGCCATGCACCCATAGTCCCATCTACTCGGGAGGCTGAGGCAGTGGAATTGCTTGATCCTGAGAGGCAGAGGCTGCAGTGAGCTGAGATCAGTCCATTGCACTCTAGCCTAGGTAGAGCAAGACCTTGTCTCAAAAGGTATATAAAATAGGCTGGGCACAGTGGCTCACGCCTATAATCACAGCATTTTGGGAGGCCAAGGTGGGTGGATTACCTGAGATCACAAGTTCGACGCCAGCCTCGCCAACATAGTGAAACCCCGTCTCCACTAAAAATACAAAACTTAGCCAGGCATGGTGGCAGATGCTTGTAATCCCAGCTACTCAGGAAGCTGAGGCAGGAGAATCACTTGAACCCAAGAGGCGGAAGTTGCAGTGACCCAAGATCACACCACTGCACTCCAGCCTCAGTGACAAGAGCGAAACTCTGTCTAAAAAAAATTTTAAAATTATATATATATGTGTGTAGGTATATATGTGTATATATATATATATATATATATATGCATAAAATAAAAACAAAAACAAGATATAGACGTAAACATAAACATAATGTGAGGCTAGGTGTTTTTTCTTTTAATTTTGAAAACGTCAATTGTTTGTAATTAATGGTCTTTTTTTTTTTCTTTTTTTTCAGAGGAGACAATTGTTGGGTCCCGGTGAACTCTCTCCTCTAACATCCTGGCAGCAGTGTGACCAGGATTGTCCTGGTTTTGAGTTGTTTTTTTCCTTCAGATGATGTCAATTTTTGATTAAAGTATCTAGTAGTTGTAACAAACAGGACGGGAGCTCAGCCTCACTGAAGCCTGTATTTGCAGCCTGGCATCATCGCAGGAGAAGAATATCCTGGTTTCTAAAGCAGAGGCAAGCTGTTTAAGAGACCCAAGCTGCCTCTTATGAGGAGAGGCCGATACGTAGGATGGCTGGGGATGTCTGTGGTGACACTGTCCCCACCGCATAAATGCCTTCTGACCTCAGACTGTCTACTTTGCATTTATAAAATTCACAGTTCAAGGAGGATCATTCTAATTGGCAAAAGGACTTTTCTTTGCAGAATAAATAAGTGTAGAATGAGTGCCTGTAATGCACTGGAAAGTTCATTCATGGATGCAGTTAGCATATGTGCATTGGCACTCCACCCTGTGCCAGGCATTGACACGCAGTCTCTACATTCTAATGGGGAGGTGGATTTCAAAGTAAAAATAAATGGCTGGGCACTGTGGCTCACACCTGTAATCCCAGCACTTTGGGAGGATGAGGCAGCTGGGTCACAAGGTCAGGAGTTCAAGACCAGCCTGGCCAACATCGTGAAACCCTTTCTCTACTACAAATACAAAAATTAGCTGGGTGTGCTGGCACGTGCCTGTAGTCCCAGCTACTCAGAAGGCTGAGGCAGGAAAATCACTTGAACCCAGGAGGCAGAGGTTGCAATGAGCCAAGATAATGCCACTGCACTCCAGCCTGGACGACAGAGCGAGACTCCATCTCAAAAAAAATAAAAATAAAAATAAAAATAAGAAAGATAATTTCTGGGTATATTAGTCTGCTAGGGTCACCAGAACAACATACTACAGACTAGGCAGCTCCAGCAACAGAAATTTATTTTCTCACAGTCTGGAGTCTGAAAGTCTAAGACCAAGATGTCAGCAGGGTTGGCTGCTTTCAAGGCCTCTTTCCTTGGCTAGCAGATGGCCACCTTCTTGCTGTGTCCTCCCACAGTCCTCATTCTGTGTGTGTATTCCTGGTGTTTCTCTCTCTTTTTAGAACGGTGCCAGTCTTATAAGACTAGGGCCATACCATTACAACCTCATGTACCCTTAATTACTTCCTTAAAGACCCTACTTCTGGCTAGGCGTGGTGGCTCACACCTGAAATCCTGGTACTTAGGGAGGCCAAGACAGGCAGACCACTTGAGGTCAGGAGTTCGAGACCAGCCTGGCCAACACAGTGAAACCACATGTCTACTAAAAATATAAAACTTAGCCAGGCATGGTGGCACACGTCTGTAATCACAGCTACTTGGGAGGCTGAGGCAGGAGAATTGCTTAAACCTGGGAGGTGGAGGTTGCAGTGAGCTGAGATGGCACCACTGTACTCCACCAGCCTAGGTAGCAGAGCGAGATGACACCTCAAAAAAAAAAAAAAAACACAAAGACCTTATTTCTAAATGCAGTCACGTTGAGGGTTAGGTCTTCAACCTATGAACTGGGGTTGGAGGGTGGAAGGTACATGACACAGTTCAATCCATAATGCTGGTAGTGATAAATATCATGAAGAAAATAAATACAAGATCCAGAGTGAGGTCACGAGATGAGAGTTTAGATAGGGTGGTCAAACGAGCCCTCTCCAAGGACAGCCGAGGCCTGACCGGGGGACCTGTGTTGGCTGGTGCATCCCTTACAAGACAGGCTGGGAGTAGAAATTCACATAAATTACGTGGCTAAAGGGTCGTACAGTTCAGTTAGTCCACACCCCTGATTCTGCAGACTACTGAAGTCAGAGAAGATGAACAGTAACTTATAATTGCTTAATACTTACAACAACAAGTATCTAGTGGAAGTATCTGTTTAACTTTTTACTGCAGACTCTTTAAAACATACACAAAAGTAGTCTCCATAAGATAATAAACCTTCACTCATCTTTAAAACTTTGCTTACTATTTTTTTCTATCTCCCTTTTTTTTTCCCTGGAATTTTAAAACATAAATTCCACATCTTGTTTCACTAGTCAGTATTTCAGCCTATGTCACTAGCTAACGAGAGTTCGTAGTTGGCATGGTTTTTTTTAATAACTAACAAGGTATTGTTATTACTAACTTCAGTGAAGACACTGACACCACCTCCCCTGAACCTTCCCAAGACCCAGCTAATGTCAGTACAGAAGAACCAAGTCCCCAAACTGCCTTCCCAACCCTAACTCAAGGCTGTTTCCACTCCACAGCTAACATGATAGGAATCACTGCCAATAATGTAAAAATAACTTCCCTAAATCTGCCGTAATTAATTTAAATGACTTTATACACATCTTTTTAGAGACAGTTAAATGTGAAATAAATGAGGGAATGTGGATATTTCTTTTTCGCTGCCTGTTGGGGGGAAAAGAAAAGCTAAGTAGAGGGTGTCAGAGAGAAGGGAATTATTCTAGTAGAAACTGAAATATCTAGGTGAAGAATCAATAGGCCTTGTGTTAATTTGCCTCCGGGATATTGGCATTAATACCAAAATCTCTCTTTGCAGAGATTGGAGGTAATTTGCCTGGATTGGGGCGCCATCTAGTGGCCGCTTCCACATCGTCGGTGCGCGCGCCGCGGAGCCCAGCCCGACCCTGAACGCAAGATGGCCTGTTTCTCCAGGAAGGGTTTTTGCGGTAAAAATGGATTTTAATAGGAAACGCCCATTCCAATATTTCTTTTCATAACTTTGAAGATGTAGCTTCATAACCTAGACCATTTGGATTTGCTTTCCTTAAAACTTCAGTTATGAGTTGTAATTCCTGAGTTTTGTTTTTATGTGTGGTGTTTTTTTACAAGAAGTGCCCATTGTTCCTGGTACAGCAGTTGCCAAGTAGCTCTGGGTGTGCACGTGCACAGATGGCAGCGTGACCAGGCGACTACCGAGCCCAGAGCAGCTCCTGCAAACTGGAACACCCCAAGACAGCCCACCCAGGATGGCGGCTGTCCCACCCAAGCATGTGGGCTGGGATGTGTTTCATTTTCTCAAGCCAGGGCTGACATGGACCTAGTTGGATCTCTCCAGAGGCTCATGCATCCCCAGCAGTGGTTGTGGCACTGCCAGGGACTGTGTTCACAGAACAGTGTCACCTCGGAGGGAGGTTTCCAGACATTTCTAGACGACAGCGTTAGCAAATTACCGTATACTGTAAACGACAGTGTGACGATTCAGAACACCGGAGGATAGATGATACCTCTGGCTGGTTAATCAATTTGGTGAATTTTATTAGCACCAGTTCTCCATCCAGAGTACTTTTGTACCAATAACTTCTAAAGCACTTGAGAAGGGAGTAAGCACTTTTGTGAACTTCTGAAAAGAACCAAGTCATATTTCTCTAAAAAATATACCCTCTTGCCTTTCCAAATCTACGTCATCAGGAGTAATTCAGTGAATAAAATGCTCTCTTTCTTTCTCTCTTTTCTTTCTTTTTTTTTCTTTTTCTTTTTTTTTTTTTTTGCAAAATCCTATTCACAGGAGTATATTTGAGTAAAGGCAGTGCTTCTTCATTAGGAAGAGTGCAGGTTTTAGAATCTTCTGAGAGTTTGATACAAAATATGGATCCTCTCTCTAGAAAAATATGCTCAAATACACAACTTTTTGGTTCACTGCCTCCCCCAAAAAACTTAAAAACTCTATCACTGGAGAAAGAGTGTATGTAATGCTGAGGTTCACAGCCTTTTCATCACCCAGAACTTCTTTTCAATTTAATTTTATTCATTAAATCACTGGATTGCTTGCGAGGTGCCAGGCGCCAGGCACTGAGTTACGTGCTGAGTACACAAACATAAACAGACATACTGAGAGAGGAAAAAGTAAGAAACCAGTCGGGCATGCAATTAGGGCAGGTCCTTGGTAAAACTCCTTCAACAAAGAAGAGCCTGAAAATCAAACCACAGGCCCCAGATAAGAAAGGGCCCACTGGCCAGGTGAAGTGACTCACACCTGTAATCCTAGAACTTTGGGAGGTGAGGCGGGTGGATCACCTGAGGTAAGGAGTTCGAGACCACCCTGACCAGCATGGTGAAACCCCATCTTTATGAAAAATACAAAAATTAGCCAGCAGTGGTGGTAGGCACCTGTAATTGCAGCTATTCAGGAGGCTGAGGCAGGAGAATCGCTTGAACCCAGGAGATGGAGGTTGCCGTGAGCCAAGATCGCACCATTGCACTCCAGCCTGGAGAACAAGAGCGAAACTCTGTCTCAAAAAGAAAGAAAGAAAGAAAGAAAAGAGCCCACATCCATCCTTGAATGGAAATGCTTATTCTGTGAACATCCCTTTTTGGACAGATTTATCTCTCCTTGGCACATCTTATTCTCTTACTTTTCACCTACTGGTCTCTTACTTTTCATCTATTTTACATATGCCTACCTTTCTGTAATTGCCTGGGGCTACGCATTCGTTGACAAAAGGTGAATCATCACTTCAGCCCCTGATTGGTCCTGGGCCAAGGTCCTGGGCCAAGCCTTCACCTCTGCTTCTAATTGGTTCTTTACACTATCATACCTCTTTCTGAGTGGTGCTTTCTCCAAGATGGCCTGCAGACCAGTCAGCACACTCCTCCCTGTCCAGTCCATAAAAAACCCCAGACTCAGCCTCATAGTTGACAATTCTCTTGGTCCCCCTGTCCACTGCAGAGAGCCTTCCTTTTTCCACTTACTAAAATTTTGCTCCAACCTCACTCTTGGTGTTCATGGCCCTTAATTTTCTTGGCCATAAGACAAAGTGCTCAGTTAAACCCTCAGACAAGGAGACTTCTTCATTGACCCTAGACTTCTTCAACAGTCCATGATTTCAAGAAACCTCATAACATTCTCTCATTTTATTACTTCTCCTCCATAGACCTTTTGTCTCGAAAGAAGTTACTCATAAAACTTCAATTGTTGCTTATTCTCTATTTATTTTTCCATGAGCTAACCAATGTTACTGCCATGAAGAATCCAGGGCTTTGTCACAGAACATGGTACATAGCAAATGTTCAATAAATGTTTGATTATTATATTGAATTGAGTCAAACAAATTCTAATCAAAAGCAAAAAAAGTAGCTACTCCTTTGAGTTATCATGAATAAACTGCTTTCTGATAGGTCTTTTGAAAAATTGAAACTAATCTCTGAACACTCTGTTTAACATAAGAATACTGATTGTCAAGAGCCATGAACCAGAAACTCAGAATTACTCTTTGCAGAAAAGTTCTTCATCTTTCAAGGATTTTAATTATTCAATAAAAGTTGCTAAGATATTATTTGGTTAACAAAATTTAAAACACATATAAACCTTTCTCTTATGTCATAAGCCAGAATCAATTCTGAGTTAAATGTTTTTAAAGAAAGATAGAAAGAAAGTGAGCCAAGATTGTACCACTCCACTCCAGCCTAGTTGACAGAGCAAGACTCCATCTCAATCAATCTAGCTACCCATGTATATGAATAGGAAGATCCAATATTGTCAAAATATCAGTTCTTCCCAACTTGATCTGTAAATTCAGTATATTCTCAATCTAAAACCCTGTAATTTATTTTGTGGCTATCAACAAACTGATTGTAAGGTTTATACGGAGAGGCAGAAAACCTAGAACAGTCAACACAATATTGACGGAGAAAAACAAAATCGAAAGACTGACAGACACTACCAAACTTGAAGACTTAGTATAAAGCTATGGTAACCAAGATAGTGTGGTATTGGTGAGAGGACAAACAGATCAACAGAACAGAATAGAAAGCTCAGAAACAGACCCACATAAGTAACACTCAACTGATTTTTGGCAAAGCAGCAAATGCAACATAATGGAGCAGACTGTGTCTTCAACACATGAGGCTGGAATAATTAGGTATCAACAGACAAAAAAAAAAATTCAATCTAGACACAGACCTTCTACCCTTCACAAAAAATTAATTCAAAATGAATCGTAAACCTAAATGTAAAATGCAAAACTACAAGATGTCTAGAAGATAACATAGGAGAAAATCTAGATGACCTTGGGTATGGCAATGACTTTTAGAAACAATACTAAAGGCATTATTCATGAAAGAAAAAACTGACAAGCTGGACTTTATTGCAGTTAAAAACTTCTGAAAGACAATGTATAGAGAATGAGAAAGCAAGCCACAGACCGAGAGAAATATTTACAAAAGACACACCTGATCAAGGACTTATCCAAACTGTACAAAGAACCCTTAAGACCCCAAAATAAGAAAATAAATAACCTGATTTTAAAATGAGCAAAAGACTTGAACAGACACCTCATCAAAGAAGATATACAGAGGCAAATAAGCATATAAAAAGATGTGCAACACTACGTGTGTGAACTCCAAATATCTGAGACAGATCTCAGTTAATTTAGTCTATCTTGCCATAGTTGAGGATGCACACCCATGACACAGCCTCGGGAGATCCTGATGACTTGTGCCCAGGGTGGTCAGAGCACAGTTTGATTTTATGCATTTTAGGGAGACATGAGACATCAATCAACACATGTAAGATGATCATTGGTTTGGTCCAGAAAGGTGGGACAACTCGAAGCAAAGATAGGACAACTTGCAGCGGGGAGAAGGATTCCAGGTCATAGGTAAAGAAGAGACAAATGGTTGCATTCTTTTGAGTTTCTGATCAGCCTCTCCAAAGGAGGCAATCAGATATGCATTTATATCAGTGAGCAAGGGGGTGACTGAATAGAATGGGAGGCAGTTTTGCTCTAAGCAGTTCCCAGCTTGACTTTTCCCTTTAGTTGAGTGATTTTGGGGGCCCCAAGATTTATTTTCTTTTTACAAGTGTCATTAGGAAAAGGTAAATTAAAACAACAGTGAGTCACCCCTACATACCTATTACAATGGCCAAAATCCCAATCACTGACACCATCAAATGCTGACAAGGATGTGGAGCAACAGGAACTCTCATCCATTGCTGGTGGGAATGCAAAATGGTACAACCACTTTGGAAGACAGTTTGGTAGTTTCTTAAAAAATGAAACACACTCTTACCATATGATCCAGCAATTGTGCACCTTGGCTTTTATCAAAATTACTTCAAAGCATATTTTCACACAAAAACCTGCACGTGTATGTTTATTCATAATTGCAAAACTTAAAAGCAACCAAGATGTCCTTCAGTAGGTAAATGGAAAAACGTGGAGGAAAATTTAAATGCATATTATTACCATGCAGCAGAAGCCAATGTGAAAAGGCTACACACTGTATAATCCCAACTATATGACATGCTGGAAAAGGCAAAATTAGGGGGACAGTAAAAAGATTAGCAGTTGCCTGAGATTACAGGGAAGGGAGGGATGAACAGGTAGAGCACAGAGGAATTTATGGGCACTGAAATTACTCTTCATGATACTATAATGGTGAATACAAGTCATTATACATTTCCCCCAATCTATAGAATGTACAACACCAAGAATGAACCCTAATGTAAACTATGGACTTTGGCTAACAATGTGTCAATTAATTGTTCATTCATTATGACAAATGTACTACTCTGGTGGGGGATGTTGATAGTAGAGGAGGCCGTACCTATGTAGGGGTAGGGGAGTATGTGAAAAATGTCTGTATCCTTCACTTAATTTAGCTATGAATCTAAAACTCCTCTAAAAACTAAAAAGAGAGAGAGAGAGAATATCTTATTTCTGAATGAAGAAGAATTTTCTAAGCATAAAAGCAAGTAAAGGGCAAAAACTGGAAGCATTCCCTTTGAAATCCGGCACTAGACAAGGTTGCCCTCTCTCACCACTCCTATTCAATATAGTATTGGAAGTTCTAGCCAGAGCAATCAGGCAAGAAAAAGAAATAAAGGGTATTCAAATAGGAAAGGAGGAAGTCAAATTGTCTTTATTTGCAGACGACATGATTATATATTTACAAGACCCCATCATCTCAGCCCAAAATCTCCTGAAACTGATAAGCAACTTCAGCAAAGTCTCAGAATACAAAATCAATGTGCAGAAATCACAAGCATTCCTATACACCAATAACAGACAAACAGAGAGCCAAATAAAAAGTGAATGCCCATTCACAACTGCTACAAAGAGAATAAAATACCTAGGAATACAACTAACGAAGGATGTAAAGGACCTCTTCAAGGAAAACTACAAACCACTGCTCAAGGAAATAAGAGAGGACACAAACAGATGGAAAAAACATTCCATGCTCATGGTTGGGAAGACTCAATATCATGAAAATGGCCATACTGCCCAAAGTAATTTACAGATTCAACACT
Source organism: Cheracebus regulus (assembly GCA_963574635.1). NCBI lineage: Eukaryota > Metazoa > Chordata > Mammalia > Primates > Pitheciidae > Cheracebus > Cheracebus regulus. The sequence goes on along the minus strand of CAUYQU010094722.1, from coordinate 1,031 downwards.
ATCCCCATCAAGCTACCAATGACCTTCTTCACAGAACTGGAAAAAAGCACCTTAAACTTCATATGGAACCAAAAGAGAGCCCGCATAGCCAAGAAAATCCTAAGCAAAAAGAACAAAGCTGGAGGCATCATGCTGCCTGACTTCAAACTATACTACAAGGCCACAGTAATCAAAACAGCATGGTACTGGTACGAAAACAGAGACATAGACCAATGGAACAGAACAAAGCCTCAGAAGCAATACCACACATCTACAATCATCTGATCTTTGACAAACCTGACAAAAACAAGCAATGGGGAAAGGATTCCCTGTTTAATAAATGGTGTTGGGAAAACTGGCTAGCAATGTTCAGAAAGCAGAAACTGGACCCCTTTCTGACATCTTACATTAAAATTAACTTCAGATGGATTAAACATCTAAATATAAGACATAACACCATGAAAACCCTAGAAGGAAACCTAGGCAAAACCATTCAGGACATAGGCATAGGCAAAGACTTCATGGCTAAAACACCAAAAGCAATGGCAACAAAAGCCAAAATAGACAAATGGGGTCTAATTAAACTCAAGAACTTCTGTACGCAAAAGAAACAATCATTAGAGTGAACAGACAACCAACAGAATGGGAAAAAATTTTTGCAATCTATCCATCTGACAAAGGGCTAATATCCAGAATCTACAAAGAACTAAAACAGATTTACAAGAAAAAAGCAAACAACCCCATTCAAATGTGGGCAAAAGTTATGAACAGACGCTTTACAAAAGAAGACATCTATGAGCCAACAAACGTATGAAAAAATGCTCACCATCACTGGTCATTAGAGAAATGCAAATCAAAACTGCATTGAGATACAATCTCACATCAGTTAGAATGGCAATGATTAAAAAATCTGGAGACAACAGATGCTGGAGAGGATGTGGAGAAATAGGAACACTTTTACACTGTTGGTGGGAGTGTAAATTAGTTCAACCATTGTGGAAGACAGTGTGGCCATTCCTCAAGGACCTAGAAATAGAAATTCCATTTGACCC